>DWTO01005240.1:0-10897 GCA_018244755.1 Jemadia pseudognetus
ATGGGTAGCAGTAAGATGGTACGAAAAGCTGTACTTTGCGATGCCCAACCCGCATACCCAGTGTAGGGATTATAGGCATAATCTCTCAGGGGAGGCCTATGTCCAGCAGTGAACTGCAATAGTCTGATGATGGTGAAAATTTAGATTTTTTTTGCGAAACTACTAACTCCATTCTTCTTCTTCGTCGAGTCGATAGCTAATCGAGAGTGATCACTCAGTAACTCCGTTATAATATATAATACAGTATGTTATAATATGTATAAAATACATATGTATATTAATAACCTCACTTCACAGCCTGTTCTATGATGGGATGGAACTGTAGCTGCTGAAACGTGGAGGTGTACTAAACTGTTCTGCTTCCCTCTAGGGGGTTACAGGTGAGATGTAACGTTAAATCCTAATATTACAGTATTTTGTAAGACTAAATGAATATTTCTTATATGTTGTATAATTCACTAATTAAAGTTTCATGCGGCTAGTAGCAAGTATATATAGATGTGTATTATGTATGTGTTGTAAATTTTTACAGTTAAAGCAAAATTAAAAAAGCTGAAGACAATAGTCTTTTTCACTTGAATTATGTCGTGCAAAATAAAAAAAACCGCTTACTAATATCATTATTAACGACATTCAACTTCCACATTGTGTCCAGAGTGAGGGTTCTAACAACGAAATTACCGGTACTCATCTTTGCTCTAATATTTCTAAGTAAATTTATATTTGAACGCTGCACCTTTCTTTCATACGCGATCCACGACAAGATAGAGCGAGCAACTTGATTTGGGCTTAAGGTAACTTGGCATGCGTTTTGCAACTCGAGCGCAGACAAAATAAAACATATCCCGAAGGCGTAAAACAGGTAGCCGGCAATCTTTTAATTTGAGCATGACACAGTGGATTGGTATTATTGATCCTTTCACGTAGAGTTAAAAATATATTTGGTTAAAATCGTATATTATATAGTTGAAAATTGATCGCTTTGAAGTGTGAAGTTTACAAACTCGTAGTTGTTACCGTATTCGGTATCCGCATTTCTTAATCTGAGAGGAGACCGGTGGCCAACAGTGGAACGATAAAACAGGCTTGTTACTGTTATTAAATAAAAAAATAAAACCCTTGAAAATCGGATTCATCATCATCATCAGCCTATTACAGTCTACTGCTGGACATAGGCCTTCTCAGAGGGGTTATGCCCATAATCCCCACAGTGGGCATGCGGATTGGGGATCTGATTGCTTAATATAAAAGTTATAAGACTTTTATGTGAACAGTACATTAAGATCTATAAATGTTTTTGACAAAGACAACATTTATACGTTAGGAAAACTTGCGAATCAATACAAATTATCGTAATAATGTGTTTCTTTTTTTCATTCGTTTTACACCAGTAAAATATTTAAACTTAAACGTAACTTCACGCCTGTAATCCCCGAAGAGGTAGGCAGGGGAATGCAGAACACTACCACGTTTCACCAGTTACGTTTACGTAAACTATTTACTTTACACAAAATATATCTATTACTACGAGAACTCACTATATTTACACAATAATCATATATGAGGAATTTACGACTTTACTGATATGTACACACACATACACACACACATAATGACAGCGAACGACTGTTGTACCAAGTACCAAAATGCATGCATCGCGGTATACTGACGAAAAGTATTATCGAAAACAATATAATGATTGTTTATTGACATGCCGCCGATTATTTTAATAGGACATCCGGTGCGTCCGATCTGTTGGCCCTTAATGGCCCTACATGAACACACGGATGGCGGACCTCAACAATACTTAGGACATTAGAATAATGATACGATTTGCGTGCTCCCGAAGCGAAATTTCGGGTTTAAGCCACTTTCTAAATAGCGGGTTGGTATTGAATTTCGTATGCTAATACGCAGCTGGTGGTACCATTAAGTCATTGTTCGTCTGTGCGATACCTATGTTTGGGGCTGACCACGAAGCCGGCGCGGTATGAAGCAGTCATTCGTACGAACGAATTAAGTAAAAACTCAAGACAGAAAATCGGCTGCTGAAGTTTAGGTATTTTTATGAATGAAATTTTGGGAGAGTCTAATTATACATTTTTTTGTCTAATTATAATTTTCGGAGAGTCTATTGATAATAGCCGGTGAAAGGTGGTTATTTAAGTTAATGGGATTTTTAAGGAGCTTTTAATGTAAAAGACGTTTTGTGTTTGTTCTTTTGTTCTTATCATAAGTTTAAATATTTTGTAAGATAGCGAAAGAAAGAGCAATGATTGGCCATCGTTATTTGGACCAAATATAACTAGAAGCAAAGCCCTATTTACACATACAGATTATTGCAAGTTACTATCCTTTAAGTATTTTGTCCTTACGCTTATAGATGTTGGAATCAATTCGGAAATTCTTGAAACGACGCTGAGGCGTCGGAACTATTTTCCCACAGTAGCAACGTCCGGAGACTGCAGTGGCACCTAGAAAATTCCCCAAATTCCCCGAATTCCCAACATCCCTTAACGTCTGCGAGATCCCCTTTGCGAGGGTGTTGTAGATCCCTTACTTGCTGTGTGACACACGAGCTTTAAAACAATAAGAGTGTAATACAAAGATGAAAGCAGAGATTTTTTAATTTTAATGTTATTAAACATTACCTTTATTGTAACGTTATTATTTAATTAATAAATGTAATATTATTTAACGCCATTTCATTATTGGTATCGCAGTTTAATTGTATTTCCATATAATATAAAGTATATAAGATTGCATCTTATAAATGATATCACAGTTAAAAAGTTTTTAACTACGTACACAAATGTGACGATTTGAATAACTAATTTAATTTTTTTTTATTAACTAGCTTTCCCGCGCGTTTGATGTAAAATGTTTGTCTCTTAACTCTGATATCACAGTGGGTACTTACTGTTAATAGTTACTTTGATCTTACTCATAACACTGGTTTGAAATACATATTTATAATATTCATTATGAGCTATTTTTGAAGTCGTAGTCATATATAGTTGTACATAACTCACATATATCAATCTATAAAATATTACATCATCAGAATATTTTTACTAAAAAATACAAAACATATCTACCAAAATAAACTAGTGTTTCCAACGGCGTGTATGTCCCTGTGCGTTAGCGTCACGTATATGTCACCCGTCATTTGGATCGGTGCATTTCATCGCGCGGGGGACATTAGAATCCACGCTGACCCTCGCGGCGCTCGCGAGCGGCGATAATTTTTCTTCGCCATAAAGGTTATGTTAATGGGTCTCGGATGGGGTTAGAACACATGTTAGCGCGTTACGTACCACTCCCGCCGCCGTTTGCCACTTGTGTCTTGAATAGAAATGGATCGTCTATTCAAATTGTACGTTTCCATCTGTATCGTACGTATTTAATAAATATTTCATATGATTTTGTAACGATTTTGTGTATGTTAAATATATACTTGTGTCCTTTGGTTTGAAAGTTGTAAACTTAATTAATCTTAAGCTATTGTTTTTTGCTGATGATGATGACGATGATCTATTAAGATATGTAGACAACTAGTCGTTTTATTTTGCCGTGTGATGTCACAGCCATTTTATCAGTATAGATCTCACGTTCTGACCTGCTAGTCAACCCCTCGTTAGCATATCCTAACCATCGTTTTGATGAATCTATCTTTTTTTATCATGGACCTGCATTATCTGTCAATTTTAGTCTGCAAAGCTATTGAGTAAACTCTCGATATTCTCTTATTGCATAGAGTATAGTTCGTAGCAGTGAATTGCAGACAATTAATTCCACTTTAAATTGATGACTTGATATTGGCACATTTTCACGCAACGCTGTATCCAATATAGGTACTGTATACCAGTACATAAGGATAGTATATAACATAGAGGAGGTATACGTTATTATTATTACACATATACCTACATATATTATTAATTTCAGACGGGAAACGATTGATTTATTAACTTAAATGAAATTTAAAGTGACTTGATCTTGGAGCTTTATTGTTTGTGTCCGATGTACGGCAATAGGTTCACTCCCTATTCCAGAGTGGGTCGTAAAGGTGACTCTGAAACGTGGCAATGTGCTACACTACTCTGCCTGCCTCTTCAAGAATTGCAGGCGTAATGTTACGTTTTATATTATACGTATTTTTACTTCGCTCTCATAAAATTCAAATGAAAGTCGTTGTGAAATTAAAAAAAGAACTCCAAGCTTAACTCATTCGCTTCATTCACTCGCATCACCCCTTTCAGAGGTCAGCTGCTACCCCTACCCAACGCTCTAGACACCCTACATCGGAATTCTTTATAAGTGAACAACCCTTAAAACTTAAAGTTCCGTTCTTAATAGAAATTTTTTATATCGCAAATTTTATAATATTAAATAAGCTGTATTTCGCTATTATATTATTATCGTTAAGGGTATATCATTTGATCGACAAGGCAGGTCCTTCATGACTTAGACAGATAGCACCTATAACTGCTATAATAACTAGATTACAAATATTCCAAAAGTACTCGAGAAATATACGTGGCTTAAAAAATTACATGTGCATAATACATATTTACATCGACAAACAGCTGTTCTCAAAAATGGCTATTAAATAAATGTTTAATATACCTTTGTCGCAATCAGAGAACAAATGAACATTCCATGGAAAATTCATTTGGGATTGCGAAACGGAGGTAAAAACAAGGACAGGGCGCTTACAATCGTCTTGTTGCCGCCTCGAACGACTGCCGTTCAAATATTAAAATTTAATCGCCCGGTTGTCGCAAGTCAAATTAGGCTCTCTTGAGGGATCAACACAGAATAATTCTGCGTAGACGCATCGGTACATATTTATACTCGTTTGTCTCACTGCGAACTTTAAGTTAGTAATGAATGTAAGTTAACAAACTACGATATACGTATATATGTACATCGTGTACACGTGTAGGTACTCGTATATATGTAAATCTCGGCGTGGTTTTAGAAATGTATTGGTTGCCATACAAATGTATCAGTTGCTGACGCTTAAAACTTTTTGCCATTAGTAACTAACACATTTCGGTAGAATATTTAAAAGGCTACTTTATATTAGACTACTCGTATGTACCATTCATTGCAATGCCATAGCAAAACATTGCGGGGAACATACACGATGTATACTTAAATTCCCGACATCATTTGCTGAGGCGCGTGAAATCTGCTAAGCCATATCTAACAGCGTTGTGGATTATTGCCTTAACCCTTTTTGTTCTGAGAGTATAAAAGTATCTAGTTGCAGGCGGATAATAAGTCCTTTGACAATAATGATTGTTATGTATTACATGACAAGCGGACGTTTGGCTGCAATTCCGCCCTATAGAAAGCACGTAAGACGTCCTAAGATGGAGCGTTCATGCCTAGGAAAAGCCTATGCACATTTGCTTTGAATAATAATACTTTGCAATATTGTGTCTGCAAATACACATACTATACTGTTCCTCATAATGGTTACTTGGATATTATTAAATAGGTAGGTAAGGTCGTCTGATAATATTTGTTCAAACCGCCGCCTCTACGAACACTTACTCTCTGCACGTTCAGGGCACATTGATACGGACAGTAGTATAATTGTGTAGGCGACGAAGAAAACTGTTATTAATCCCGTTAGCTCGTTCCCTAAATGATTTACATCCTTTTGTTGTTCATAGCATTGACTGCGCGACTTAATATCTCCTTTGTGAATAAAAGTCTCGCTCTTAACGAAATATTACAAGGAGGGGCGTCAGCGAGGACGCGGAAATGCTGCTGTTTCATCGAACGAATGTTTTCGTTTGGCTTTTGTTTTAATATTTTAGATATTTCGCTTCTGTGACAGTAAGTTTGTTCAATAACTGCACAAGGCGTGAAAATTCAAGTTATGATTTGTCACTGCATGTACAATACAATTAAATATTGTTGTAATAACGTTGACTGACTTCTTGGGTCAGTTGTTAATGACCAGACGCACAGTCATCATTTGTATGACTAGCACGACTAGCCTGAATTGTTCTTAGCTTAGATTTATCTAGTTCTGAATCATCCAGCAGAAAATTCACGCAGCTGTTTATTTAGAAAGTGATTTACATGTGGTTTGTCAGCTATATAGTTACCATAAGAAAATTTGTATATTGTTACGGACCAAATATCCGTGCACAAAGTATTTCCAAAATAATATTTTTATTATTAAAATAGTTTCATGATACGTTTTTAGTTCATTGAGTACAATACAAATTCGAAGCAATTTTACACCAAACTTTTGTGTAATGTTCTCGCAATCGAACAAAGGACTTATTTTATTGCTTCTGTTTATGTAAAAGCACTTCATCGTTATTCATTGAAATGTTAAGGTTAAAGTTAAAATGTTTATCTATGTATATATTAATACGTGAAGGGAAATCTTTGCACTTCGTCCTTAGAAATTTATTTTCAAAATGATATGCACACATAGGTATATGTTCTTATGCACACTGCTTTTTAAATGAACCTCCGCCAAGATAATTAATCTTTAACTCTACTTTTTAGCATTTAGAACAAGCTATTGAACATACAAAACAAACTTTTTTGCAAATTCAAATTCAGTTCCACAATTTTCTGTATTACTAGCTTCAAACATAGCCATCTTTTCGCTCGTCCTGTGCTGATGGCTTTAGGATCTGACCCAGGCTGTCGCCGGTCACCGCGCGATCGATACAGCCTCTACACTTGAGCTGTAACCCCACCGCCCCCACCCCACCCCACCCCGTCCGCCCGCCCGTAGAATAACGTTCGCGTTTTTGCGCTTCAGTTTTTCGTACCATTCCCGGCACTCTTATTGGGAATACGCAGTACGTATTTTAAGATTCTTATATATTATGATGTCCTGATTGTTTGTTAGCTAGTAATTTCAAGTCTTATTAGTTAATATACGGTACATTTCAAATTTTTTTTTTTAAATAATATCATATAAGATTTAAAACGGTAACAGTTCAATTAAAATACAATTTTATTTATTGTTAGGGGCTGGTGAAATCTGTGAATCATAGGACTAAAGACTTCAGAACTGTTTTAGACATAACGTTAATGCCCATACTATAGTAACTAATTAAAACTAGCTGGCACTTCTACTTGTATCAGTTTTCTAACTCTACAATATTAAATTCATACTAAATAAAGATATTATTTTAAAGTCACATGTAACTGTATGTTATATGTCTATAACGACTTCTTTGTGTAATATATTGCATGTACGTTGGACGTATATATGCTTGTATATGCCTACATAATGTCATGAAAAGCCTCTAAGTTGAGTGTACAACCCGCCCTATACTTAATGCTGGCATTATACATTCAGACTAAAGTCCAACCGATTACGTGACGCAATAAAAAAGTTTCAGGAAATGTTTTCATTGGTGGGAAATGTCGCGATGGGCGTGGCTTCAAACTGTCGCCGATGGGCGTGCCACGAGGGAGACAATTTGGATTTGTCACTGTACTCCTTAAAAAGCCTTCAAGGAGGGCGTATGGGATATAAAACGACCGCGCTGTGAAACTGTTAAGGGATAAGTGAGCTCGGTATATCACAAGCCTTGTAAAAACTTATTAATCTTATAATTATATTATCTATAAACATACTCTGCTTTTGAATATAGAATTACCCAACTTAACATGGGTAAGTAATTGGTTTTTACTGGCCATTTTGTATTTAGAATACAATTTGATTTAACTGAGAATATTTGAAAACAACTGATACGCTTAAGTTGTACAGAGGTTATGAAAAACAAAAGAAAAACGTAAGATCACGCCTGTGATCCCTGAAGAGGTAGGCAGAGGAATGTAGTACACTCATATGCGTCATCAGTTACGTTTACGTCCCAATATGGAATAGGTGGCGAGCCTATGTCATACGCCTAGCACAAAACTAAACTCCAAGCCACTTCTAGAAATTCTAGTTAGAAAAATCTAATGTTACCGACACGGAGTTTGAACCTAGGATCTCTTCATCATCAGTATGGCAACTTCTCTGGTAAAGTAAAATTTGTGTACGTACTATGAATAATTACTATCAAGCGGGGCTCCTTCATGTGTGTTCTGTTTCAATAAAAAAGAGAGAAATGCCGTAAATAGTGTAATTCCTTAAATGTAACTATAATGTGCCAAAAAATAAGAAAGTCGTTTTAATATCGTCATTGTTGTCGAGGGTAGCATTCAAAAGAAACATTAAAAAGTCAAGCTGTAGTAGAATTTAATCTTCACTTTATTGAAGAAAACTCTCATAAAAAGCTGAACGATCCAAGTCGGAAGCTCCCAGTCGATGTATACTACAGCAATACAGCAAGTGTCTTCGCTTAGCGCATCTTAACGCCACCCCCCGGGCTGGTTCACCCCTAAGCCTTCCTCGCCCGTTCACTTCCCACTCTTTGTTCAAACAAAACTGTCGAAAGACGACATATAGGTACTGTTCAGTCATTCGGTTCAGGCGATTTTTTTTTCATAATTTTATTAATATATACTTCACGCCAGGTTATTTACGGATTACATAAAGAGAATTAAGTGCTATATATCTTAATATTTACAGACCTGAAGTGTTTTTTCTATAGTCATCACTCTCTTCATACAGCGCGTCGATTTACAGAGCACTTTGACTCTCTCAAAATAATTAAAAAAATCATTGTAAACAAATAAATTTCATGATTATTTTTAACAACACGACTACATTACTTCGCGTCGTCATCGCTGAAGTCTGTATTGAATCCCTGTATTATGCTTAACCCTAAAACGCGGGCGCGTTCATTTATATCCGCGGGGCCCATTCAGCCCACACTTATATTGTATATTTTTTACTATGTGAACTTGCTTTTTTAAAAGCGGCTATTCACGGACGATACATTTATTAAATTGTATACATGTCGAGAGGAGGCATTCAAGTCTGAGGGTTGTAGACAGGTCTCAATTACAGAGTGCTGCGGGTCAAAAGAGCCTTTCAGAGTGGTTTCATACAAATTCGCGTATACAAGGAACTGTAGATACGTGGTGTAAGACGGCTCTGTGTATTTTATTTTTGATCTTTATCGCGATGAGAGGTTTTTTCAGTCTCAAATTTTCATTTTGAAATTGTGAAAAACATGTTTCGTTTTTATCATGTAGGTACTAGTAAGTTCTTATTTTATCATGTACAGTCATGTACATCATAGGTTAGGAATATAATCTAGTTACTCTAATTAATGCTTAATATGTTGAAATACGTAATCGATTGTATTCTGCTTTTTGTGCCATAGAAAATAAATATTTATCGTCTAGGCTGCTATCCAGCCGGGAATCGAATCGGGGACACTGCACAACTGCACTGCACAAAGACCAGTGACCGTTTGAATGGTTGTGGAATATATGGTTTAAAATGTAGGTACAAAGGTACCTACTAATGTAATATTGGTAATGGTGCCAATGTATTTCTTCCTAGGGTTAGGCATAGACAATAAGTAGCTCTCTATGATCCACGTGTTATACGTCCTACCATAGATAGGGAGAGATCCTATAGCCATATACCGGGCACAAATCCAGACTCTGATTATGGCATTTATTTCACCATAAGCCATCATTTGCGTGAGCTATTAACTTTAGTATACCACGTTAGCTACGGTTATAACTGGCGTGGCAATGGCATATAATGGCTGGGTGACGACGGAGGCTTTCTAGGTAAATGCCATTACTTAGACAGATGGGGCGGAACTAAAGCGCGTTACCGGCGTAGTTAGATGGTTGATAATACACTTGTATGTAAAAGGGGCTCGTCTGGGCCATTATTTCTTGTAAGGTCAATCATTATGTTAGTTATAAATATGATGGTTTTAATTATATTACTAATATTTATTTTTACTTTTATTTTAATTGTCACGCGGTGGTTGCAATTTGACTGCGATGTGTTCGAACTTAAGACTTCTAAAGTGGAAAGCATATTTGTAAACCACTAAGCTAACACGGTTTTGATATAAAACATAAAAAAACTGACATTACTATTTTAAACACTTACGAGTAAGTAATTCAATTTTTTAACAAAATAACTGAAGTAACATTTTTGTGTAAAAGATTGGTTTATTATGGCTATTTTGATTTCTTCTTAATTATATTTATGCTTTAACATAGAAGGTTTATAGTGTACTAAGTACTTTCTTATTTCTTTGGTTCTCTTTCCACACGATTGTTTCTATAACATAGTAAATGAGGTAAACTAGATAAATATAGTACCTTACATAAAAAGTTCTGAGCCTCATCGAACTTAGGGTTACCGTCACTTAAGACTGCTGGGTAATACAAATAAAGTTTAAGACCCAACCCTCCAGCATCAATAGGAACAATGAAAAATAATGATTCAGATCAATAGACGGCATCTTATGAATAACGCGCGTTAATTGGTTAAGAAAAATTAATTCCAAAAAGGGTTACGGGTTCAAACGACCCCCAGTGGGCCGCTATACAGATCCAGGGAAAGAGTGAAGTGTTGCCCACGCTTTAATAATTGCACCTTGTACACAAAAATATGCAAATTAACCCTTGCTCTTACCCGGCGAAAATTAACTTTTTCATCATGAATTATGGCGTAATGTTGTCTTGTAGATGTCTTCGGGGAGGTTTTTTGTGATTTTACGACAACGATGTGAGGGGGAATACAGTGCCTTGACGCTGATGGGGTGGTATTGAAAGGGTTTATGTCTTTCACCGCTCGTAACCCTGATGCAAAGGTTTTGCAATTGTTAGCAAAATTTCGTAACTGTTGCTATGTATCGTGTCGTAATATGGGTTAATTTTGAACGTCTGGTTTCCACATATGTGGTAGATTACGACATAACTAGAACTCCTTAATCATTACTCCCAATAGAAGTAAAATTTTGTAATTGAGTAATTA
>DWTO01005241.1:0-10894 GCA_018244755.1 Jemadia pseudognetus
CCGGGTCAAGCACTAGTGAGTTTTTCTAACTTAGGTAATATATTAGTGGCTCAGAGTCTGGATGAGTCCGATGTATGGCAGTAAACTCACCATCTATCCCATAATGAGGTAAACGTAGGCGGTGAAACGTGGTTGTGTACTACACACCTCTGCCTATCCCTTCGAGGATTACAGATGTGATGTGATGTGTAACTTTCAATACAAATAGGAGTTCTTTACCATTGACTATCATTATAATTAATTGACTTCCTCGTCAGTCTAGTGATAGCAACGGTGACACAGAAGCGAGGGGTCCAAGGTTAGATTTTCAAATCAGGCAAACTATTATCATGGGTTTTTCTAACTCGTAATTGCCAGTAGTAGCACGCATTCTGAATTTGTGTCGGTGTCAGGTACGTATGATATAACTGATAGTACTACACTCCTCTGCTTACCGCTTTGGGCAAAAAAGAGCGTTATATTACTACATTATTATGTTTAGTTCTACGCACAAACGTGTGTAAAACTATTTTTCATTAGATTTACGCACGGTTGTGCGTAGAACTAAAGAAAATAATAGCAGTATATAATTCTTCTCCATAAAACATATGACTTTTATATGTGTACATTAGGATTGTTCTCGCTGCGGACATTATTATCACACAAACAACTGCAGATTATCGTTCTAATATCCGTCCACATCTAACCCCGACACTAACTCCTTGGTACCTTGATGCGGCAGTAAGGCGGGAGAGGTGTGAACGGTAACTGGTCTAACACGTGCAGCTCCGGAATCGGTTGCATTTTAGGTATTCGGCAGCCATTTTTCGTCTGCAACAATTTCCTTAGCTCGCTTTCGTCCATTTTGCACTAATAACAGTACACTACACTAGCATTATTTGCAAAATAAACGACAAATTGATCTAACTAGTCCAACGTATGGAAAATCGAGAATCGCTCACCATGGCAACGCCTATGCTCTACTGAAAGTTATCACCGACACATAATGGCTGCGGTCCACTAAGGGCCGTCGTACACAAGGCTACGCAAGTGTTAGATAATCGACGACTTTAGTCTCCAAACGACTCGTACATAAGTCGCGTCGGCAACACACGTAGCGCGACTAGACTTGCGTAACCTTGTGTACGAAGCGCCTACACAGTACAGAAGCGACCGTTGTGGTCGTGGTGAAAACGTTACCAATGACGTCATGACTTACGCAACGTATGAGCGTAGTGAGCGTTACAAGAATTAGCGGGATTTTAAAAAACAATAAGGATGGCGACCTGAACTTTTCATTATTTGATGCGACAACAGATATTTTAGTAGAAATGTTTCCGACTTTACTGGTAAAAAGGCTAAAACAAAAAGAACACGAAGAACAGAAAGTTAACAGACACAAAGAGCGAATGGAGATTGACTAATAACTTTTTAGTTTTAGAAAAGTTAGCTACTAAATGAATAATAATATTAAATTATTAGATACTAATTAAAAAGTTCCTATAAATTTAAATTCTTTTTAAACACTGTTCTGAATCGGTAAATACATAGAAATTAGTTTTTGTGATAATTTCATATATTTGATTAAAGCCAAAAGTAGATTTTATGTTTTTATAATAAATAAAGGTTAATGAATAAAATAATAATATGCCTTTGTATAATTTTTATAACATAATTCAAAAATATATACAATTTTCTGTTAAGATTTACTCTGATTTACACACTGTAACCTAACCTTTTAAAAGTTTAGCCATATTTTTTCTGCCTCGCCATTTGTTTTTGTACTGCAACGCTTTTAACGCTTGATAAATTTTATCATTCCACCAGGGTTTACAATTTCAACGCTCGGAACTAATTGTAAGTGGAACGGGAAAATTCGTGGTCGTGAGCGTGATCGTCATGAGAGCTTAGTGGAACGCACCCAATAACATACGTCATGGTCAATAAACAATCGTAGGTCTCGGCTGACCGTAGGTAGGCGACTGCGCCAGGTATGTATGGGTGCAGACGAGGGTGTATAAATGGAGAGACTAGATAACTTATAAAACTATTTATTCGATTTCCACAATGGATAAAAAAATTAATTAATACTAAATTTAGACAAAAGTGAGACTTGTACGATGCTAGTAACAAGAATGACGCTCTTTCCGTGGGAACGCTACGCGACACCATACCTTACAGGACTTGGGACTTTAACTCAGCAGAAATTTATATAATAGTAAAATAAATAATTTTGTCTGAGTGTAACACGGCTATAAACAGGTCACTTCAGTTTAAAAAAAAATTAAAAAGTGGGTTGTACAAATAAGTGGCTTTTTTTTTAAATAACTCCATGGACTTAGTGTCCGTGCCCTCTTTGGGGCCTATTTGTTTGTTTGCATTTTTAAATTACGATTTGATAATAATATACTTCAGTTTCCTTTTTTTGGGGTTAGTATGTTTGGTCTTGGCCCGAAGTCTCCGTAGAGGGTCCCGGGCGTATTTCCAATGTCTTCTCGAAGACTTTCTGATCGCCGAGGCTGATGGCGGTGGCCAGGTTGTAGTCAACGATTGTTGATGTTCTAGCCTTTACAGCTTGTAGCATGAAGCTTCCAATGGCATCGTCACTAATGTCCGAGTAAGTACAATAAAAAATAGTGGCATTTAAACATGTTCATGTCGAAGTTCGTTGATACAGAAGCGCGCGCCGCGGGCGGTCGGCGGGATGGAGCAACTGTGACACTGCACGTGGCGTGGACTGTAGTCGCACAAACAATAAACAGATGCACTACAACGTTGACGAGTCGTCAACTACTTATGTACACCAAGTTTTTACAAAACTTTCGCTTAACACGTATATTATTTACATCACAATATTATATCAGTGAACCTCGAGCATTGGTCAGATCAGTACATTTGACAAACCGAAGGTACCTATCACATTTAATGTACAAAAATTGTAATTATTCCCTACTTCAAATATCAAGCATCGTTATTATACGTAAATGTTGCCACTGCGTCGTTTATAACAAGTACATAATACAAATGTTTCTTCGTTAAAAATATTAATAGAAAACCAAGAAATGAACATAATTGTCAAACACATAAATCATAAATATGATATGTGTCGAGATTGTTGACGTGTTGATGTCGTGTGTGATATTAAAGTTATTCGAGGACTACACGTTTGACATAAGTGTGATTTGTACTCAACTTGTGTCACTCGCGCGGAGAACGTGCGGAGAACGTGGCGCCCGGTGTGGTGTGGGTTATACATTATACGCTCTTCGGGCGCTGCGCAGCGCGGCCGCGCGGACCCGGTGCACGCTCGACTCGGTTCAATCGGACAACGAAGTTTTCCCTCTAGTTCATTTCATAAACAGCCACTCATTCGAGTAAGTAAACAAAATCGTCATCTTTAATTCTAAAAAATATACGAATAACACACAGAACTATGTCAGCAAGAGAATATATACAATATACATGTATAATCAAATATATGTATTTATATTATGTAATATATCGCATAATAATATACAGGTCAATATATGTAGCTGTGGCAATTCGCTACCTCTGTACAGCACTCCCTGCGCACGGCTTCCCGCACTGGGGCGGGGAAGCTGGGGCCGCAGCGCTCTTTTAACATTAACAAATACACTCGTGAGCAAACTTTATTAACATAACAAACTTTATTAACATACATGCATTTTTCACATAGATATTTAACGTTCCAGTAAATAATTTATTAGGAATGTATGAATGTAAAGTTTACCAACGTGGAAGTATAGCGTTGACTCTCTCAGTCTTTATTCGACGCTCTTGTTTTATTTACACTTACACACATATGTACACACATGGCACTACACAAATCAAATACTTACATGAGCGTAGGAACATCTTTAATATAGTAATAATTAATTGTAAAAATGAAACGTACAAAAATACATCGATATATCTAATATCCGAGAAGCGAACGGCCCGATCAATATACACAATATCACCCAATACATTGCAATGTATAGCTGCTCGGAGCGGCGCGGACAAGGTCCGGAGAGCGCGCGCCGCGCAGAGGATCAGTTCTGCGATACTCGTTTGTGAGCGCAGCACAGGGGTGCGGAACTCGGAGCCCGATATGAACAGTTTTGCGGCCCAGTCAATGTAGCCGATGCAAAGTAAAAATAAAATGGAAATGTGCATTAGAAACGAAACCAGCAACAAAAACAAAGTATAATATACTTGTCGTCGCAATAACATTTACTAATTATTCTTCGGACAAAGGCAAGCAAGCAGCAGGCGCGAAATTATTTCCATGTTTGGAAGTACCTATTAGTGCGAGCAATATTTTCTGTTATGAATGGAAATAAATCTGCTGTCTGAAACTGTGTTAGTAACGCTTACGTTGGGTCAATTTTGAAAGTAGTCTCGGACAATAAAATTCCCTCGAAATATCTTTTTTTATCTCTCTGTTACTAAGGGCAATGTAAGCCGCAAATAAACGATTTCTTTCTTTCTTTCTTTCTTTCAAATAGGAAAGACAGTATCGGAGAGACGTCAAGTATAAGTGGGTAAACAATAATTTATCTTTATATATGTTTATTACAATGTACGAGTCAAAATTAAAATATTTGTTTCTAGGAACATTGATTTTTTGCGGTCCACCTAAAGCGGTTTGAGTTTGAGACCCCTGGCGGCGCGTGCGGGGCGCGTGCGGGGCGCGTGCGGGGCGCGGGCGGGGCGCGGGCGGGGCGCGGTGGCGTCACGGCGCGAGCTGCGTAGGGAGCGGACGCCGGTTATACGCAGTCGATCCGCGGCCGAATTCTAATAGCAAACGACCGTTTCGTCTATACGGCGCTATTTACACACTATGTAAAAAAGCCAACGATATCTCTTAATTGCTGGAACACTGCCGCCGCCGCGTCACACGCTGGCGCCCAGCAGCCGCTCATCGGCTGAGAGCTCCTCGTCTTCGGACCCTGACTTCTTCTTTATCGACTGGTATCTCACCTGGATAGTAAATATATTTCTTGTTAATAACGTTCTCTTCTAACGAAAGAAATCAAATGCGTGTTGATTGTTTGATAGGTCGTTGGTCCGTGACCGCTCCCACCCTTGCGTGCATTGCGGAATGAGAGAATACGGAACATGCAGTTATGAACGGAACAAATATATATGTACATGAAACAAAACTCGTACGTTTTATTATTTCTGTTTATGTGAACGACTAATAATTATTTGAATTTTTTTTAATAATTTTTCTTTTTTTCAGAAAACAAGTTCCATCAAACAAACAAAGATTATTATACAAATTTCGAGTGTTAGTAATATTATATGACAATGAATTCTATTCTGAAATATTCAGTGAAAACCCTTGAAAGTAACTATTCATCGACACAAAATAGGATATCCCTTTTAAAATTTGTAATTGCAGCATCACGAGATAAGAGCTATAGATACCAGAAACCGATTCAAGGTTTTGAGCGTTTGCAACAGTTTTAATTATGTTGTCATATTAATCAGTGATTGTTTAAACGACTAATATTGACTTACTTCACATACTACAAATTACAGGCATTCGAATGTGTACTCTCCTCTCCTAAACGAAGGCCGATACTCATTTACATTTTACTTTACGCTTTTAACATTCCTTCGATCAGTTGATCATTTATTACGTTCACATTGTGTAATTATGTAAAAGAAAGCTAAAACTATGATTGTATTTAAAGTTACAACATCGCATAAGGTCCAGTCGCGGCGGGCGGCGGGCGGCGGGCCGTAGCCGGTATCAATTTATTGTTATTATCAACATAAGAAATATGCTAGTTAAGTATTGCAAAGCCCTAATCATAGATAAACAAGACCCCCGCTCCCGCTACCGCCTTTGGCGCCGCCGTGCCACTAGATTGCGCATTCAGTTTTCAGAAGCGATAAATGTATCTATTTTCAATTAGGAAACGTGTAAGTTGGCCCGGCTAACTTCGTGTCGCCTTACGACAAAATAAATTCTCATTATTCCCGTGTAAATCCCAATCCCTCGGGAACTCCGGGATAAAAAGTACTTCTTATCCCGGAGTCTTCAGCTACCTACATTCCAAATTTCATCGTAATCGGTTCAGTAGTATTTGCGTGCAAGAGTAACATACTCCAAAAGAGTAATCCATACATACTCACAAACTTTCGCATTTATAATATGAATAGGATACAAGTGAACGTCCGGTCAATGAAAGGCCAATCGATGTAGGTTCAGAAGGTACGCCGCGCACGGCCCGCGTGCCGCAATGTGCACGCGTGGGCTCCACTGTACTCACCTTCGTTTTTATTTTGCCGCTGACGCCGCGGGGCCGGTGCATCAACAAGTTGTCCGTTACCCAGAATATTAAAATCTGAAAACAGTACAGTGAATACTGTTACAATTAAAAATAAACAAAATGTTACTTTTGAATTTGGAATCTGTCATTTTTATACGATTGTTCATTATGTTTTCTTATTTTCGCGCAAATATATCTTCTATAATATAAATATGAATCGCAAAATGTGTTGGTAAGCGCATAACTCAACAACGCCTGGATCAATTTGGCCAGTTCTTTTTTTTTAATGTTCGTTGAAGTTTAAAGATGGTTTCCACGGCGAGAAAAATTCGATTAATTGCCGGAAAAAGCCTAAAAACAGTCCTTTTCTTTTTTCCATACAAACGTTATATAACTAAAACGTAGAGTCAATATAAAGTTCAATGTTGTCTAAGTAATGTAGGTGTGTTCCTATCGAGTCAATTAATGTTTTATATAAAAGTCGTGTTAGTTACACTATTTATAACTCAAGAACGGCTGAACCGATTTGGCTGAAAATTGGTAGGGAGGTAGCTTAGAACCAGGAGACAGAAATAGGATTACTATTAGAAGGGAGAGGGAGAGGGAGACTATACAAATATAATTTTCAGTAGATGGGAAGCTAAATCCATGTATATTCCCTGCATCTACCTGCCTGTCGAGATTGAACATGTCTTTAGTAACTTTTGGAAAAAATAGGAAGAGGAAAAATTTCAAAAGACGATACGGAGATCAGCTAGTAATTAAATAATTTGATATGATCTTAGATGATGTTTAATGGATAAAGTTGTTGTATTAAATATAACTAACATGAATAACCGTATATTAAATTTCTTTAGTGAGCTTAAAATATTGAGACAAGAGCAATTTGGCTTCCGCAAAAATAGCTTAACAACATTAGCAACATTTCATCTAATTAAAGTTATTTCAGAAAAAAAGTATTCGTGCAATATGTATCACAACCCAGATAGATAGTTGCAAACCTCTCTTCAAAAAACACAAATTATTAAGTCTGCCCTCATTATATATTAAGGACAGTTGCCTACTGGCGCATAGATACCCGGAACTCTTTACAAAACAGTCAGACGTCTCGGCTAGAACCACGCGGTATCCAAACAAGCTACTCATATCAAATTGCGCCTTACGAATTTACGACAAAAACTACTCAATGGCAATAAAACTCTACAACAAATTACCTGAATCAATAAAACAATTAAGATATATTAATTTTAAAAATCACTTGACATTATGGCTAATTAATCAATGTTTCTATTCTGTTAATAAGTATTTAGGCTTAAGGACACTTGACATTTAATATTAATTGATTAGGTTGAATTTGATTATGCTGAATTTTGATTATATTGATATGTGATTAAATTATGATTATGTTAAGCTATTATAATGTTAAGCTAGTGATTTCTATGAACTATGTGACAAATTTTGCTTTAGAGTTTTAGTAATGTATCATTATAGCTTCCATATTAGAACAACTTGTACGAAGTTTGCAGGCCTTTATAGGTTGAATAAGCGAACTGTCACCTACTATTAAATATCGTAATTATGTACCTTATTCATACGCAAATAAAGAATAAATAAATAAATATATCGATATTGTTACAAATTTTGTTTTTTACGTATTTCCCCTACTACATAGTTTTCTTGTCTCAAGCGACATTACTGTTGACACTAATTTAGTGCTGACTGTAGAAGAGAGCTCCTTATAGTATACAGCCATAGCGCCTGCATCCACTACCATCGTTGAAGTATACAAGATAACTATCCTTGAAATATATACCTGATTTGCCGGTCGTTCTACGTTTCAGAATAATCCTAACGATAACTTTAATGAGTGTCATCTGTGAAACCGGTCGATAGTGTCAGATACATTCCGATAGCATGCGACAATACGTTTGTTCATGAAACGCAGACGTCGCGCGCCCTCCTTCCGAAGAGAATCCCGCTCTAAAAATACTATTCTAAATGTAACGTCTAGAAATAAATTAACGCGGGAAACCTCGGCCGGCTTCGACCACGTTGTGTGAGCCACGTGCTAAAGAAAATTATTTTCTACAGAACGCTATTTTTCAAAGATCGCGCTGTTTGACAATTGAACTGCTGAGTTTTTCTTTTTAGATAACCATAGACATATCATAGAGAGATTGGCAATGTCCCTCATCGAGCAGAACCAAAGCTTGATTGTATATGTGTGCGTAAAATGTCAATGTGTGCGTCACTAGTCATGTCACTTATGCTAACACCGTATCAATAGATCATATAAATCGAAATAATAAACTTCGTTGTTATAAGTTTCACTCAGTTCATCAAAGAATATAATCGCTACCTTAATTTAGTATTGTAGTCCGAAAATAAAGATTAAATAGAACGAGACCATTAATGAAAAACGCCAATGTACACGGTTGTCTATTTTATTAACCGACTTACAACAACAAAATCGCATAAGACTTAAATTTGCATTAAGCATGTGCGCGACAAAATGACGAATAACTCAATATCGCGTTAACCGATTTTGATGATTCTTTTTTTTATTGGAAAGGGCATAATTCATAGTCGGTATCAGCCAAGGAAACACTACTACGAGCATATTTTAAGATTCTAACAAATTAACTAACATACATACAATCAACAATACACTGTGAATATCTACTGTGACAGAATACCAATACCTAATTACACGCATTTATAAATTAAGTTTCAATTAACCTATCTCTTCTACCTACCTCGGCTGACACCGACTCCAAAAAAAAACAGATATTGTACCTACATTACATTATCGTAACAATTTGATTGACTATGGCTAATTATTATTTTTTTACTTTTTAGATTAGATTACTTTTTAGAAATAGATTTTTTGAAGTCGGTTTTTTGTTTTGTTAATATTGTTATATATTAAACTGTCCTTAGACCTAACTGTATTTCTGTATCTTTTCTTCATATTTTATCCTGATAATAAAATAAGTTTCATTTATTAATTTTATTAACATATATGTTTGATTTGATAATGCTGACGAAACACACATATGATTGATAATTACGTTAAAAAAGTATTTACAAAGCGCAAGGAAAATATTTACTAATTTACGATTATTTAATTTACTTTAATAATTTAATACGAAGATTAAGATTTCTTAAAAATATTACACATGTCTGTATGTGCTACTCCTATGAGACACTGTGAACTGTACCAGGATAGGGAGTTGACTGATATGCATTCTGGGATTATAAAGATACCTTTCTGATACCTGTCTTTGTCACAATTAAAAGAAAAATGTAACTCGAGTTCATAAAAATTGACAAACATAAAAACACTTTAAAAAATTACCCTAACAAAAAAAAAAATTAACTGGAATAATAATTTGTATAATATGCAACATGTCAAACTACTTATGAATTGGAAATATCAATAAAACGTAATTGATATTGCACATCACAACACTAAAAATTAGGTCAGAAATAGAAGATAATCACGTATTTGCTAATATTTTTATACGAAATCCTATGTACATAGCGCAGTTAATTGACGAAACTTGGTTATTTTTTCCGACTTTTTAAATATAACACTTTTGTGATAATAAAAAATAATGCATTTAAATAGCTAATCAATTGAAGTCGTATGTACATGTAAAATGTGTAACTGTGACGGTTATCTTTGTTGGATGAGCTAAATAAACGTACAGCACACGCAACCATAACTAATTACTTGTACTGAACTCTATTTTAGGGCTTTTTAATCAGAGATATTTCAAAATAAACGAGATTTGTTCCGACCACAAAAATACGTCAGGCTGACTTAGGCCGACATTGTGTTCGAAAGTGGTCTCGTCTGTCTATCTCGCTCTAACGTACCGTATACTATGCTCTGACTCTTTCGCATAGTCCATCTTAGTATCCTACATCTATGTATGTACCTATTTACATAGCAATAATAATACGAGAACACTTTAATATTACTATTAACAAATTCAGTTTTATATGAACCACAATATAGCATGTACACACACACACACAATTACCCATGTACAAACTAACTTTCTCTCCTACATACCTTGGCTGGCTGACCTATTTGATTGACTTTGACTAATTATTAATTTTATATATTACTAGTTGACCCGGCGAACTTCGTACCGCCTAACAGTCAATGAACACGTGTTACCATTTATTTATTTTATTGATTCACTAAACTGGACAAAACACTATAAAATAACTAATTACAAATATTTCTAAATAAATGAATTAATTTAGTTGAACTGTACGTGTTACCAGTCATCCGTATCATTTAAGCTTCTATAAACGTAATACAATGATACATAAAAATATTAAGTTAAGCATTTTATTATGACGCGCTATTTAAAGACACGCGCCGACGGCCCACCGGCCGGTACCGCCGCAACCGTTATGTCCCTGCATTTAAAAACCTGTAGTATCTTCGAAAATATTGATTTGAATTACATGCTGTAAAGGGCCATATTGATCTATATTAAATGCACAATGTATTTAAGGTACTTAATTCGATAATGTTTAATGCTGTATAGCTTAAAATCGCTTCGTAAAGAAACCTTTATTTATCGTTGAAAGTAAAGGATAAAAAATGGTTA
>DWTO01005242.1:0-10893 GCA_018244755.1 Jemadia pseudognetus
GGTGCATGGCAATAGGCTCACCACCTATTCCGTAGTGGGACGGTAAACGTAACTGTGGGAGTGTTCTACACTCCTCTGCCTACCTCTTCGGGGATAACAGGCGTGAAATTACGTTTAATTTTCAATTCATGATCGTGGCTTACAATTCCACCATCGTTAAAATTCTGTTTTTTCTCTACCATACACATATTCTGTGCTACATCATTTGCTACTCTCAAAATTCTCCTATACATTTTATTAGAACCAGTTATTTTATCTGTTCATCTCTGAAATATCAATAACATATGTTACATCTGTCTCTACTATTTAATTTTCTACTACTAAAGCTAATAAATTATTCTTTTACGACCCTGTACATGTCGTGCTTACGGTCATTTCATTGGTTAAGACATGATTGGCAAAAGTTTTATTGTTTTGAAATGACCAAATGCGATATATACGATATATGCCACGAGATATGCTAATGTGATACGTGGCCCAGCTGAGCTCAGGCGAGATCTTGTGGAGAAAATTAATGGAAATAAATCACGCCGCACGTCATTGAGAATCCTTTTGAACAAAAAATTATTACTTGTATAATCTGTTATATCTACAAAAATATTCATGAACCGTGATTTATAAAACGTATCTGTAACTGTATCGAAATGTGATGTTTCCGTAACGATAAAAAAGGATTACCCATTTACAGAAAAGATTTAGAGTCGAATAAAAAAAGATCTGTTGAGGGTCGAATTGATTGGTCTCGGGACAAAGGGCCTTTTAGATATGAAGTGTGCATAAAAAGCCTTATAATTCATGAATAGAAATCCCTTTACAACTTTATTCATCTCCAGAGAAACGATGTCCATTAGCATCAGACACTTGTGCTATTCATTCATACACGAATACCGTTTAATCCCGAATCTATATGTACGTTCAAGTAAACTTGATCTATATTGAGTTCATTTAAACATCAGTTCAGCACAAGTCCTTATATTCACAATATATCTAGGTATTGAATACAATCCAGTGTTCGATGTGAAATTACCTCATAATCTTTGCGGTTATAAGGCAATCTTCTAAAATTTACATTTCGCTACTGACACCTTAAAATGCTATCGTTATGGTAAACGAGTTTTAATAGCAGACCGATGTCGCTCGATAGATGATTTCTCAGAAACCGGCTCGTCGAGACCTTTTACAGAATCAGAAGTCAATATCCTGTCACTGTGTTCGTTATTTGAGTGACAAGATGATTGGACGTATGTATTATTAATAATTGCTTTATTAAAGATGTCGTGTAGAAAATAGGTTATAGCAGTCAACTGTGATGAATGGAGCGGCGGAGAAGAACGTTTTCGATTTCGTTCCGGATCAACTACATAGATGACTTTCATATTTATATTGGCAAGGATGATATAGTTGTTGGCACTTATGAATGCGTAATATTGTAAATTTTATCATTCCGTCTCTGTATTGAAATCAGTAGCCACATAAATATTGGCCACATAAGTATCGACAATAACAAAACTCAATTTTGTTTAACAGTGTTTTATTTTAAACAGTTTTTTAAATGACTGATAGTATGTACTTTCATACAGAATACATATTTGTCGTAGTAATGTAACGCATGGAACAGAATCGAGCTATCCTGCGATTTCATCATTTTCACCGGGCGGTGACACTGGGCGCGGACCGATGAAGTTGTTAAGAGTTGCAAGAGAAAGCCGAGTGTGGCGTTTCTCGATGTTCTTACACCGCCGCTGCCGTGGATCGAGCGATGCGCTTCAGCGATATCTAGGAATATTTTTATTAGAAATTGTATTCAATTTCATATCTTTAAAATTATTGAATCCTTTAATTTACGGCTGGAGCCTCATTGCTTATTAAAAATATGCCACTTATATGAACTCTTGAAAAGATCAGCCATAATTTAGTATTTCTTCAAAGAATGTTTTCTCTTCCGATAGTTGAGGTGTTTTTTGTGAGATAAGGTTTAACTGTATTTTAATGTGATATTAACATCGCATGGTTTTAGCGCCACTTTCTGCGCTTGTGATTTTCATACCGTGCCCAGTTTCCATACTGGTAAGCAGCCGCACGAGTTGCGCCCGTCCGTAGGAGAGCGCTGAGAAAGTTGCCCCGCTACTCTCGCGCTGCGATTGATTCCGACGCGAGATCTCTAAATGAGAGAACAATTGACGGGTTCACCTCAATTATCAATGTTCGCGATCGCCCGCACAACTTCTGTAGTACCGTACAGTTGCAGTCGTTTTGTGTCCCGGTCACATGTTGCTACTGTGGAATCGTTAGTGATCAAGCTTGTATGGACTTGCGATTTTCACGAAGTAATTGTGAATTCTTTACTCATTATTATGTAGCAAATGTCACTTCCTGTACAAAATTAATATGTAATTGTAAGTTTGCTATTCATGCTTTCTATATTATGACAATAATTTAAATATTAGTACTTGTATACTTTGATATATGTACATACATACGTATATTTATTTAGTGTCTATATGTGGATGTGTATGTTTATGTGTACATATGTATGTACGGTATTTAAATAGACATACAAATATACAGAGTTAAAATATAATGGATATGCTTATGCCTACCGCATATTTCCATCATCACCCTAAACTGAATGCCCTCACGTATTAAATTCACATTTTGTAATCTAACTATACGTAAATAATCAGGAATAAATAAATAAAATGTAGGAAGCGTTTTTTGTTAGTATAATTTTTTATGGCCAACGTATATTGTGTTATAGGTATTCGTGTCTGTTTTAATATTAAGCTGATTGGAAAGTTTAAGTAATTATAATTATTCTAAATATAATTTGAGAGCTTCTATTGAAACAAAAGAACATAGTGCTTTCACTTCGCGTTGCATGTCTAAATTATCTTCGTGATCAGTGTTCTTGTAACCTGCTACTGCTGACGTTTTACATAGATGCAAGCTATGTATATAATCATACTCACAGAAGCTAATGTACACTCAGCCACATAAACTACTTGTCTAGACAAGGATGTGGTGATAGTAGACAGGACATTTCACAGTTGTAAACAATCCCGGCGGGTAGCAGAACTGGTCATTTGAATTCAGTACTTTTAATTGCCCCCACAAATTTTTTCCTAGTATTTCTCAGCGCATTACTTTCTCAATACCAATGTACATTTATTTTGATTTCATATACAGCGTCTCTTTACCATGTACATTGAATAATATCATTATTAGTATTGTCAAAGTTTTACTATTCTTTATACAATTTATTTCTTTTTGATCTTTTTTATTTTTAATACAATTTTTTCCATTAAACATAACGAGAGTCATATTTCGTACCGTTTTCACGTAGTTTTTATTACTCTGTATATACATATTGTATCAGTCGTTCATCGATTTAAATGTACATACATATGTATATCTACATGTACGATGATTGACCTTCGAAATCTAAGAATAGCCACATTTCATTATGTCTACAGCAACACTTTTCGCTCACGAAAGTGTTCCTGTGCTTTTATTTATCATTTTGTAGTAATCAAAGATTATAATACGTTTAAAATGCAATAGCGTCTTTTAGTGGGGATAATGTAGGCGGCCCTACGCAATTGTGTAGAATACGTGCCTTAATTGAATTGCCTCGGGCGTGGCGTGGTCGACCTAAAAATGGTTACTCGTTATTTATGTCAAATTTACATAGATTACTTGTTTCCTTTGAAGCTGTTCTAATGTATGAATTGAATTCATTCATTAAAGTTTGGTTTACAAGGATAATTAATGGACACAGGTCTCATTTCTAAATGAGAAATACATTAATATCAAAGCTTTGTTCACTTAACTTGAATTAATGTGTGTTTTAAAATATGGATTAATGAAACTTATGATTCGCTTTTAAGAATTGTCGATATGGATTAAATGCGGCGAGTAATGCATAAAATGCATAGAATAATATGCGGGAAGCTCAATAACAATATGTAAATAATTACATAGATCGGTGTTTACCAAACACATTAACCTTTACACACGATGCACTTGCCGTTTATACCATTAACAATATTTTTAGCGCGAAAACTGCCGTGACACGAATTTGTCAAAATATTTCACTAACACTATATCGTTCTGTCGTGACAGTCGAGATAATAAAAGGCGGTCGGATTCGCTATAACAAAAAATATTCGGCATAATAAAAGGTAGCCGGTCAAATAAACGATTCTAGCAAACCGTAACACACAGTGATTTCGTGATGGCAGTGGCCTGGAGATTCAAGTATGAGAATTGTAATAAAAGAATTTGTTTCCATCAGCCCAACTCGGACGGTGCATTGTCTATTTAGATGGTGGATTGTTTATTTTTAAAAGTGTATTATCTATCTAAACGGTGGATTGTCTATTTAGACAGTGGATTGTCTATTTAGACAGTGGATTGTCTACTTAGACAGTTGGTTGCCTATCTAGATAGTGGGTTGTATGTTTAGACTGAATTGTCTATTAAGACAGTGGATTCTCTATGTAGACAACAGTGAATTGTCTATAAATTCATCGCGCATATCACACCGTTCAAGCCGACCGCTCTATTTATCTGTATCTTTATTGCGTGTTCGCTGTCGAGCGTCGCCGTGCACTATTTACGCCGAGATCGCATTTCTATCTCATTCGACTTGTTCTCATTCATTATCTTATCCTAACTAACTGGCATTACAGCGGTTCAACTTTTCATTGCGTTTTTTTGTGTTTGTTCACGACGGCACCCACCTCCGTCGTATGTTGCATCTGTTATGCATTCATTGACAATGTTGTTTCACTCAACATTCGTCGCCATTCTCGACGTTCCAACGATCTCTTTTATTTTGTCACTAGAGTTCCGCTCACGTTTTTATCTCTTTCGCGTGAGATTGTTGGCTGCTATTATGGCATTGTCAGATATTAAATGAGAATGGGTAGTGATAATTTTTTGTTGTACAATTTGTTGTGACGTAATATTCGTAAAGGAACAAGCCGCCTTTGAACTCTAAATGTTAAATATTTAATGCGTCCTGTTTATATATTTATTTAATTTGAAATTAAGTTTATTTATGCTACCGTAACTATTTATTAAAGCATTCCATTAATTCTAAAAATAAATTTTCATAGCTTGCTTGTAATTTTTCCTTTAAATTCATACTAGACTATTTTTTCATTTCGTATCTAGTTAAAAATAAAATGTATAGATATTTTACTAATCCGTCACAAGATTTTACTTTCTACGACATTTGTAACTTTACATTCACCTTACATAGTCGTGACTCGTGTCCGTTAACATATCTGCCGATGCGATGGCGCAATTAACACCACGTCGGCAGCCTTCGATACTCTGCTAACCACATTTTGTGAGTGGCCACGAAAGGTCACATAACTAACACTTTCTTTCTCGCGTTAAATTGAAAGTGTAAAATTCACATTTAGCGAGAGTATCAACGTGCTGTCTTTTAAACGCTCTGGAAACTGTTAAACTGCGACATATGTATGTAGTATGTATTCATAACATTTATCTTTCTTTATTTCCTTATTCCTATATTTCAGATCTTCATTTTATGCTTTGCAAATATTTGACAATTTTAGACGTGTTAATGATGTTTCTTTTTATATACAACAAAGGAGGTAATGAAACAACATATTCATTTTATTGAACATCCATTTATTTATTTTATTGAACACCACCGTAATGTACGCTGATTTAGACAATATTTATACCTAATAGAAATCTAAGATAAATACTTAGAGTCATTACAATAAAAGGTGAAGACCGTAGACATTTGACTTAATTATAAAACATAATTTACGCAATGATTACACATAATTCACACATATTAATTATACACATAATATACATATAGTTCACATAATCTAATAACAGTATCAGTTTTGAAGTAATTATATTCGTCGATATACATAGAATACAAAATAAATAAAAATGGGGAATAATAAATAAAGTAATTTTATGAACATCACAAAGTACTTTATCATATAATTGTAACTCTGGGATAGCAATACAGCGTTTAAATAAATACACGCTTCTCAAAACGAATTATTAGGACGGATTCTTAGAACGCGAACACGTGTTACGCCTCGACGGGTGAGAAAACATCTGTCGAGCTAAATGTTAACTTTTCTCTACTCGACGAAGAGAAAATTGAGAAAGCCTCGCGCGGGGAACTTCAATTGTTCAAACGATAACTTTGATTATGTCGCGACTTTTACACATGTTCCTTTGCGTTGTAAAAAATCCATTACGAATAACGATAAAATATTGTATTGAACGAACCTTACGACGTGAGCATAACATATACATACGTACACGGGCATATTGATTGTGTGGGTGGGTGGGTAGCGGTCGTGTTGCGGGAAAGTCCGACGAAGCGTGCGAAGGTCGGATCATTTACCCTGTAATGTGATATCGAATGTGTTACATAACACAGTTCAGTTCAGCTCGCGCAGATTCGGACTCTAGGCAGTTCACGTTTCGGATCATATTCGATTGCACTCTATTATACAAGATTACCCACCCATCGTAAACATCGCAGTGATTTTATCTATATCGCATTGGATAATGTATGTGTAATAATGAAAGCATTTCGTAATACCAATAGAGCGGACTCAACACTCCGTCACTTTATCATCGCAGCAGAACCTACTTACTGGTCGAGCTGATATGTACTCGGTGAGTGTATGTGGGCGAAAGCCATTCGATAGGGGGGAATAAAAGGTATTCGCTTATAATATGTATATTGTGATAACGTTTCAAACGCTGCGTGTTGACATTCCAATGTGTACGACCAATTAGTAGTGCGTTATCTTATCTGCGTTATTTATCATTACCCAATAGGATGTTTCTGTTTAAGTATTTTATTAGTTAGTGGACTGCCTCGTCGGTCGTGTTGGTTGCAAGTGCGATTGCCGATGAGGAGGTCTTGGGTTCAGTTCCCGGGACGGGCACTACAAAATTTTTGAAATTTAGATTTTCTAGTACTGTCTCGGAGTCTGAATATGAGGCCGGTGTACGAGTATGCCAATAGGCTCACCACCTATTCCACACTGGGACGTAAACGTAACTGGTGAAACGTGGGAATATTCTACATTCCTCTGCCTTTCTCTTCAGGGATTACAGGCGTGATGTTACGTTTTTTAGTTATTCGTTGGGCAGTATGATTTGTAAAATGTTTAACAAAGTAGTTAGTTATAAATAAATTACTACGCAAGCTGGCTGACTCCAGCTTGACTGTGAAAGTTTAAACATCAAGTAAAATATATGTATTTATTTGAAGGTTTTCTTTCTTGTTTAATAGTCGATTTTGTTAGAAAAAATAATTATGTAAAATTTTATTTTAAAAAATACAGACGAATTGAATACCTCCTCCTTTTTGAAGTCGGTTAAAAAACGCATACTACTTGCTACGAAACAACTCCTATGTACATTAAAAGATACATACATATTATGTGACATTGTGTATCCATTTGCAGATGCACATACTGACTTTTATTTTTGGCACCAGTTGTGCGGAGTTGGAAATGCTAGTGGTATAATTCGACTTTAATAGATCTAATATTTTTGTACAATCTCGTACATTGTGTAACTACGCGCTTCGTATTATAATTTGTACTTTCGAAATCTGTAAAATTTCTGCTTTTTTACTATTGGTAATTCTGAGAATTTCGAAACGCGGAATCCAGCATTAGTTTCGACCGTACCAGACCGTCCTGAACATATTCATACCTACTTATGTTATTATTTCAAGAGTGATGCCCACACACTACTAGACATAGAAGAATTTTTTATCTGGCGTTGTTTTAATAGATGTATTTTTGGAAAAACTGATAGTACGTCAGATAGAGATTTGACTTTTTTGTATTGACTGTATGACAACCTGACAGCAGCTTAGGGTATCCTTTCTAATAATATTGTATATAAAATATTATTTCAGTAGTTTGATTCTATATTCACAATTATCGTTCACACAATACAGTTGCATATACCAAATAATGTCTGTTGCCGTACACGGTTATAATACCATTATCTCATTCATACCTTCATTGAGATATCGTATTTCTTCAATAATCCGAAGCCCACACTGGTTGGTTCACTTTGTTCATTCCCACACGTTCTGTAAACGCGTTCCTCTTAATAGATAGCAACCTATATAATGTATTCGTCAATATAATGGAATGGAATTGTTCGCTGAGTATTTTAAACGTCGAACAGACTTCACTACGACCATATTGTAAACGGTAAAGAGGTGTTGGCATCGCGACTTGAAATATACATATTTCGACTCTGGCTTCTTTTAGGCAATATGCACGAGATGGCGACGAACAGACGTTACTTGTTGTTGCGGACCATTAAAATCTGTTTGTCTGTAAAGAAGTTAATACGTTGGCAAGCGCGTTCGTCGCTAATATTGGTAGGCGCCATCGAGACGTTTGTACTTTCTGAATTTCCCCCCTACCCTCCCATCTCCCTCCTGTTTATACGAAGTAGCAATTGACATTTTTTAGAGCGATTTTTATTCATCGCACATTGTACGTTTAATATTAACTTCCACTTACACTATTATCATCAATTATGTAAATTGGTAGATACTAAGTTGAAAATTTATTTCAATTATTCTAGCCTCTAGCTCTTCAACAGTAATTGAATGAGTGTACATAATAATTGTACGTGCTCGTTCAGTGCAAGAGGCGGGTGAGTGCAAAAATATGATCAAAACAAATACTATTATTATCCGTCGGGCGTGTAACGTGTAAGAAGGGTTGTAAAAATGTCTCTCGAGAGAAAGGAATTTACATTATATTACAGTAGATATGTCTAGAAATGTATTTCTATCGATAATATAGTTGTAACTCTAAAGCATATAACGAAAGCGGAAATACGCCTCGCTTCTTATTTAAACGTATCAGAATGTTTGTTTTCTTAGTATTGTGGATGTAATAAAATTTTATTCACATCCACCTTATATCGACTGGACAACAAGAAGCTAATAACAAATTCAGTGGAAGTGTTCCGCGAATAAAGAGCTTTGACTCGAAGCCGGTAGCGGCGACTGATCGACCTCGCTCCCAAACTAGATACAACGTTCGCAGTAGGTATTCGCGGCGTAGAAACAAACTCCGCGCTACGAGCGCTCGTACCGAATAATGGCTACCCTTGATTCCACACACTGTAATTTATGACTTAACAGCGCAAATATCTATTTTCGCCGCGTTCGGTTACGAGAGCGCTGAGCACCAACACGCGTCCGAGATTCTTTTTTATTAGCTGTGTGTCTATGTGTACGTGACTTATTTATGGCTAGTCGTAATAACAATGAACTATGTCGAGGCCGGCGTTCACTGGCTTCACTGCACACCATAATTTATACCGCTTTCCTTCCACAACGGCCGACGTAAGGATCATTTTCGGGTGGCATAGTTTTCGGGACGTTTCGGGAAGATTATTGAGTTTCAATATTGGCGATCGCCGGTGTACTAACTGGAAGTTGTTTGCCAATACTTTAAAATGGTTCGCGTTTCAGGATTGTGTTTTGTTTGACGAAATGAAATGTGTGACATATGGATGACCTATGGATATGATGACATATGGATGAATAATAATAATAATTTAATAATAATAATTTGCTGTAATGTTGTTACAATAGATGGTCATATAACACTCAATACTCACATCACATTAATGTGGCATGCAAATTTCCATTCCATAAGTATTCGTTATCATGACACCAAGATACGGGAAAATATTAAATTCAAAAAGGGACAGCTCATTTAATAAATACCTTGTACATACAGCATACTTATTAAACGCATTTGTACAAAGTATTGCTATAAATAGAGTTAAGCTCATTGGAAAAAATTGTCGGTGGTCCATTCAATGTAACGTTAATGGTTGCACTAGGTGTGACTGTGGCACGAAAATGAGCAAACACGAGACAGCTGCTCACGTGCGGCGCTGTCTCGCTCCCTTTTTGTGGTCTTAAATACTAAAACAAAGAGTTCAGATAAGCCTGTAAGTGGTCAATCATCCTCGAGCGACCATTTAAATGATCGCGTAATTTCGCCCCTGGCTTTGCTTCAATCATTTTTTTACATCTATATAACTTTAGGAACTGAATAAGAATTGGACTATAATTTTATTATAGAAAAACACATGTATCTATAAAGTGAGTTAATTCCTTGTTCTTGTATATGCGTTATTGAAAAGCAATGACAGTCTGGGAGCTAGAACACGCCTCCCACAGAAAAGTTTTGAATTTGGTACTCTGGCTTGTGAAATAATAAGTACATAATATGTAGGTTGTAGGTGTTTCAATTAGTACGGACCCTCTTATAACGCTGAAAGAAAGAACTGCGAAGAACTCTGCGTCCATACATGATGTCTTCAGTATTCCCAAAACGCCTATGAATCCTGTTGACATACAGTTGGCCAGCGTGGTTCAATATTCTTATTATCCCACGAAACCTGATGAATAATATGATGATATATAGAAAATCGGGTAAGTGCTTCCATTAATTCATAAGAATCAATGTTTATGGTTTACTAGTGTGATCGTCCTGCCCCCTCTCAGGGTGGTATGTGATTTGATAGGAAAATAATTAATATGCGTTGATAAATTTATTTTTCAAAACTATATCGTAAAACTACCTGCGTCGGAATGCCTCGTTGATTGTGTTGGTTGTAAGTGCGACTGCCAATCGAGAGATGCTGGGTTCAATTCCCGGGTGGGCACTATTAAATTTTTCTAATTAGGATATGTGACCGGTGTATGGCAATAGGTTCGCCATCTACATATTTCACAGTTGGGACGTAAACGTAACTGGTGAAACGTGGGTTTGTTCTGAAGAGGTAAGCAGAGGAATGTTCCTCTGCTTACCTCTT
>DWTO01005243.1:0-10893 GCA_018244755.1 Jemadia pseudognetus
AATATTAATCAGCTGACGCCGACAGCGATTGAGAGAAAATAAATACGACGCATTGACGTTATAAATAGAATAGAAGAATACCTCTACCAATCCTGTTCTCTTCTTTCTATGGTGAGGTTCTTAGGTAAAAGATACACTCACCATCAAAATGGTTAGTAAGTCAGTTTAATAGAAACTTAGCTTAAGTCAAAACCAATAATCATTTCTGTCATTGTTCCTCAAAGGTGCAAAGTATACGAGGTATTAAGTAAAATATTCAAAGCACATCAAATCCAAGAAATGTAACACAATTACCTCGAATCCAGATAACCAATAATCTCGAATATGATAAGCTCAAACATTGTGCAACTAAGCGCAAATGTTACTGAGAATATTAGCTGCACCAATGTGTGGTGGACCTCGTAATCACGGAACAGCTGCTTCACGAAAAATATCCAACCTCCGACGAAGAAAATCGTCTGCGAACATAAAGTTAAGCAATATAAGTTGTAAACACTTTTTTAACCCTCAGGGCAGACCACTATATTTTCGGCACGATTTACGTTCGATTTGGCATTACGCGCCAAAAGTACGCTGGTAAAGCCCGCACGCCTATGCTCGTACAAAACGTGCGTGGAGCATAAAGCGAGGGTATACACGCGTATAACAAGTTAATACAGGAGAAGAAGGCAAGCCCTTAATACTAAGAGAAATGAATTTCGCCAATTTAAGGATCATCTTTTTAGCTCACCTTGGAGTAGATGTGTAAATCACAATTTCGTTTAGTTATCATTTGAAAGATATTTATATGTAGATACTCCTTCCTCGGATAAGTTTACTCTCCCGTACATCATCGTTTATTAACAAAGCTAATTCAAAAATTCATGTGAGATGCCAGATGAGTTGGTAAGTAATTTAACGCAGTGTGTGTGTGTGACTTCAATTTGCACTTTTTTAATCAAGTCCGAATTCTCTCCGAATAGTAGTCTTACACTTTCCTTTTTGAAATTTAGCTATTTAAGGGTATTTACAATATAGAACTATTCAGACATCAATGCCTCTGTGGGAACTGTTAATGACTATAATATAATATCGATAAAATTAAAACCAAGAGTATATAAAAAAAACAGAAAACATTTCTATCTAAAACTTCCATATCTCACAATTTCCTGAGATACTTAAAAATACCTTTCTTTTGCAATTAAATATTTTGTTTTTCCACCAGAAAGTTAAAAGACCCTATTAAATTGAAATTTAAAGCATTATTTCGTTGCTGGCTGTTAATTGTATTTATATACGTTATATTGGATAAACGTATTTGAATTCGAAATTCGATTTGCTTATTAGAATTTCGAGCACGTTCCATCAGTTGGTACGTGATAGTTACCGGCATTTAGACACAATACATGTTTGCCAATTGGGAGATACAGCTTTAAGTATTTATGTATGTATATACAAATTCGTTACCTACATGGACTGTTCTCAGATCTAAGTGATAAGGTTCATATCTGTTTAATAGTCTACAATCTCCAGGTTTAATATCAATATCTCTAAGTTATTTATTACCTTCCCAGGGTGATGTTAAAGATTTTATGACTATGATGTTGCTAGGCATATGGTAAAAAGCTGTGGCCTGATTTTCATGTATTATCTAAAACACTTACCTAGGTATATTTTTGAATTTAAATAACATAGATTTTATCTTAAAATTAGCTACTCAAAGCAAATATTCTTCGACTCTGCGAATTGCAAACCAAAGTTCACCAAAATTTCGGTCATGAAAAATTATTAGAAGCATTGATCAAGGCAAAGGTTTATCCAAAAATTAAACTTGACTATAGGAATACAACAGTATTGTTATTGTTGCATGATATACCATATTTTAATAATATGGCTATAAATAAAAATATACTATACATATAGCCTCTATATTCATTAACACCCAATAACAATGCTTCAGTTATTGAATTATTTATTTCTTACAAATGTTTCGGGAACGACAGACAAAACGTACTATACTATACTAGTATTGCCTTCCATTCTTCATAAATAATGTGATATACGGTAGGGTACGAATAAATAAAAATACAACAATTTCATGACCTTATAATATTTTAATTATCTACATTGTATAATCCATTGATTGTTACAATTATTCCAATTGTATGAACCTACATCCGAGCACTACAAAATATAATTACAATCATATTGTTATTATGTTTCATAACCTGCAAATTGTTCTCTACAAAACCACCAGGAGTGGCAATAAAACACTTGTTTTAGTACTGGATATCAATCCCGAATACAATTCATATTTTCAATTAAATATTGCAAGCGAATTGAAATGACAAAAATTGATTTCTTAATACCGACACTTATATTTAATTCTTTCAAACTGTAGTTCATATTTTGTATACATATATCAAGTGTTAAAAACACTAATCTTAATTTATAAATAATGGTTAACGTTTATGTTTTTAATGTAAAATTTAAAACATCTTATATCTATCTTACATTGAGAAATAGTTGGTAAAACTACTTAAAAGACATTTGGTATATTTAGAAATATTGATAATGAATATTATTTGGTAATATAAGTTTATCAAGATACACACCTTAAACATACTTCATATCTAATAAACTTAGATCGGAGAAAAGTTAAAAGTTTTAAAATACAAGCTTCATACAATATAAGTAAGACCATATTCATTACAATTAAATATTATATCTATCAGGGATGTTATGGATGCAAAATTTGGGATTAGGACATGTATGAATAATATTATATCTGTTTCAGATACAAATATGAAATTATTTCCAATCATCCATTAGTTTTGGATAGTAACTGTTATCAAATCAAATACATAACAGTAACAGTTAAGGATATTAATTAGAATTAGAATGAGAAGATATTTAAAAAGTATAATAAAAATTATATAATGACTGGGGGTTATTTTTAGCTTACTATTTTCTACTCCGATCAGTCATATAAATCTATGCCCCTAAACGAAATTATTTGAAGCTGAAATACATGATTGTGATACAGTTACAGATATAATTTAATTTTTGATATCCTATAGTTTCAATTATGGTAAAGGAACTCCATAACATCCTCAATATCAATATTTACCATACCTACACACTGAATGTCGTCATATCAACACACTCTTCGAGTTCAAATCATGCTTTGATTAATATCATTGATGGGTATAACCATTTGGCTAATACTCAAATTTACAATAGCTAAGCTATTGGCTTCTTCCTGTTAAAACATGTGTTCATTAAGAGCTTCACAGCACATTTGTTTTGTGGGCTCATAATACTATGAGCACACAAAACAAATGTACAGTAGTATACACTACTTCTTGCTATTGCACAAAATATTTCTATACTTCTATGCTAGCGGAATAGAGGTCCACATATTAATATCATTCCTTCTTATGACCATCGCCACTCATATGGCAATGTACATACATACATGTACGTACACAATAATATATGACATTATTGTATGTTCAATACTCTCAGCCTTACTCATGCGGGCTTTCCACGATTAACATTATTGATTGGTGTTGTTCAGAATCCGTGTGAATTGTTGGCACTGTTCTTAAACAATCTATTTGATGGGACGCCCAGTCTTTTTTCTGACAGAATGTAGAGCAATAGGGTGTCCGTCGGCACAGGGAGCATTCAGCTGATGCATCTCGATTACAATTGGCACACTTTTTGACTTCTGCATCATTGACATTATGGAGTGCCACTGTCCCCCCGTCTACTTCTACACTTGCTGCTAGCAGAGCAGATGCGCGGTCTTGTTCGTAACGCTCCAAATTTCTGGTATTAACTGTTCGCACTTCCTCCATACATTGTTTTACATCATTTCCAAGTCTCATTAGTGTATTTGCAATATCTTCAAGTCGCTTTATTACACCGCTCAAATCTGGAAGTCCTGCATTAACAACATTAGTTTCCGCTGTGGTCAGTAAGTGATAATCTGGGTTTCCTTCTAAGCCATCAGCTATAGATTGCCATGCTTCTTTGGAGTCGCTGTTATTACTATTCTGATTAATGTTATCCATATCTTCGTCACCTATGGGATTATCAATTATTTTCACTTTTAGTTTCTTTTCTTCTGCTTCTTCTGGAGTACACCTCCTCTTTCTCTTATAGGGTGTGAACAGCCTCACAGGACCTATTGCTGTCTGATCATCACAACAGGCTCCACAAGTGCAACTAGTTGCATGAGGGGTAAGAATGCCCTCATCAATCAGTGCTTGTAGACTTTTACCACCAAATCTTATAGACCGTTTCCAATCTTTGCTGGACGCTCTACCACACATAGCCTCAAACTCACTAGGGGTAAACCATTCCACACCATATTTGATGCACTTGCCGCGACCTCCCGATCCCAACTTACGTTTGTGAAGTTCTGCCGAAGTGTTCTTACAGCGTATCGGGAGAACGGCCTTATTCGCGGTTTCGGCCCAAAGCTTATGAGCGGTCTCAGCCCACGTCCTATTCGACGCCTGGGGTGATGTGGAACCAGCTTCGGCCTCGTCAATTTGACTTCTATTTTGGGGCGTACCTGGATTTTGTATGACAATATGAGTTGCTTTTATGTCTTCAGCGACCGAACCACCGGTAATAAAGCCGTTGTCAACACATAGCATGGGCTTAAAATGCGAATGTAGATCCGTAATAACATTAAAAGTAGTCCCCGTAATAAGAGTACCCACCGGCAAGGACACGGGGACGGTGACGACGCCTTCGGAATCACTCGAAAGCCTCGCTGTTTTGATACCATTCGCTAAAACGGCATCGCCATTATTCGGATCGGAGTTATGCTCGGCTGCCGTCGACAGGGAATCGGCGTCGGATCCTTCGGTTATATCCGGCATAGCGACGTTGTCCGAACTTCTAGTCGCCGCCATTGCTACGGCTCACACAGAAAATTCCACTGGAGCTGCGCGCACCTGTTTCGTCAGCGTCAAATGCGCGTAAACTTATTGCGCACATCTGCAAATTCGTTCCGATCGTATGTGCCACCCGTGATAAAGAAATAAAAGTCGCGATTCAATTGATTATATTGCACGTTATCCTCGAGTCACTCGTATTTTAAATCTTCAGTATACGACACAATTTCATTATGTATTCGTTATTAATCTCAGGGGAATTTCGAAAACAGCTGATCAATTAGTAAGTCGACCTACAACAGTAACATGCCGACTTTTACTCATTTATACATAGCCTTTGAACTTATAAGATTGATAAATAAAAATCGAAACATGTACCTAGTTAAAATGCATAAAAGCAGTACGATGGTATATATCAAAACAGATAACCTATAAATATAAAATGTACCTACCTGGGAGATTAAAATTATCAAGGTATCCTCTAAAAAAGTCATTGTCTTTACTACAACCAACAACTTCAAAGCAAATTATTACAAAATATGGCAAATTCACTGAAAATGTAAATGTAAACACTATGATATTGGACAGATAAAATATTCTTAGATAACCATTTATAAGAATTTGACATATAACTTTTTTACTATAGGTCAAACATTTATCTATTGTTCAGCCTGTTAAATATAATCTTATAATTTTGAAAATCGATCTCTTGAAATCTTATAATCGTCCAATACGATATTATATTTTTAGATTGCGTGAAATGCTATTGCATTTTGGTTATGTCAGACAGTGGTACGGCGAGTTGATGTGATCAGTTGTAATATTGATAGATAATTTAAAAAACGCACATAGCACTATAGACAGGTAATCGATACTATATAGTAACTTACACTGGGCTGTATTGGTTTTGTAGGTAAGTAAATGTAGCAATGTGGATATTAAACAATGAAAAAATAGATTCAATTGTCTGTATAGATTAATTTTACATTATATCTTAATAAGCGAGTGCCGATCGATAGGTTCGATTCCCGGGTTGAACACTACAAAATTTTCTAATTTAGATTTTCTAGTAGTGATTCGGATTCTGAATATGTGCCCTATGCATGGCAATAAGCTCACCACCTATTCCATAGTGGGACTGTTCTGCATTTCTCTGCTTACCTCTTCGGGGATTACAGTCGTGAAGTTATGTCTTAATAAGCTTCCCTATACCATTTTATTGTTCTCAATATAAAAACGTGAATGTTCTACAATATGTTTATTGTTTTCAATATAGAAACGTGAATGATCTAAAATCTGGGTACACCATAAAATATTTTCAGTTGACATGAACATTAAGCTAGATTTTTCATAACAATTCGATGGGGGAGTTCTTATTCAAATCAGTTGCCATGGCTTTTGAGCAGAGTTGTCGTTACGAATATATTAAATGATCAATCTAGTTCTAGATTGGTCAGTTTTTTGTTATTTGATTATCGATTTTGCACATCACTTTTGGAGCTTCTATATTTAAAGCGAATTTTCGCAGCACACTTACGCCTGTAGCTGCGTTGTAGCAACTCTGCCCGCGCTCTAGTAACTTCGAGTAAGATAAATATATCGTATTCAATCATACATTACTCATATCAAAAATCGATATATGTATGTACATAACATGACCTAAAAAACAGTTTAAAACACTAACCGAACTGAACCAACCACAAATGCGACTAATGGGTAACCGCTATGCGGATGTGGTGCGATACAGAACTCTAGACAGGTGCCACAGTGTATGAAACTGACACTCGTATTCTCACAGTTCAAATATTAAAGGCGCACAGTCATAATCGCGGTACGATGTTATACAGCCAACGCATATATGAATAGCAAGCTTTACGCCGATCGTTCCAGTATTTCGTTGACTATCCGTTGGTCGTGTTGGTTATATGCGCGACTACCGATTGGAAGGTCCTGGGTTCAAACCCGGGCCGGGCACTACTGGATTTATCTAATTAGATTTTCTAGTACTGGCTCGGCGTCGAAATGTGGCTGATGCATGGCAATAGGCTCACCACCTATTCCATAGTGGATAGTATCTAGTGAGTCTTGGGAGTGTAATACATTCCTCTGTCTACCTCTTCGGGGATTATAGGCGTGATGTTACGTACCAGGAGTATGGCGTCACACTAAACTTTAAACATTAGAACAAGGCATTTATAGGTCCCTCTAATAACAGTGCCTAATAAAGTGGTTGTAATGCAGGTGTAGTACGGGAGCATCAGTGTCTGAATGTCGACTTATAAGTATATTATACAATTAGCATTACTATTATATGAAATTTGCAGTGTACCTACTAATAGAAATGTATATATTAGCTACTTAAAAATAATATCAGGGGTGGGTTTTAAGTAAACAAAATTAATACAAAATATATTTATGCACAATATAAAAATCCATTATATCATGATTCACATTATTTTAAAAACAAAAAATATAAACTAGCAGAGATCATGGGCTATATTTGCAAGTACCAGTTGTGTCAATTGTCTGCCTGATAATTTATAACCATAATAATAAGATTAAACTAATTACAAATTTAATTTCTTGTCATGAATTTATAATATAATAATTATAGCTATTGTTCTTACGACACACTGGCCATTCAATAATCTTAAGCATAGTCAAGACACAAGAATTGGATGAAACCTCATTTAGGGTCCTCGTAACATCTCCCTATGGTTATGTTATTACCTGTTTGTATGTTAAGTTTAGCTTGCGAGAAACTAAATATTTGTCATTACGGATTTTAAAAGTACAAAAAATACAGAACATAAATGCAGAACACAGAGGTCAATTTCTGTGTCATCTATTAATGCAGGTATATTTCCAAAAGGTTTTGCCCATAAAACAGTATTGTAGCGCCTAAATCTAAGTAGATTCTGTATGGGACAAATTGAACATGATGACATTCTCTACCAGTCTAATTATCATAGAGGTATTATATACATAGAGTAGGTGACACAAGCAAAGTAGTCTCATCAAAAGAGAGATAGATAGATAATGAATTTGGTACTCATTTCTCTCTGTAAATTATTGTATCCACTAACAACTTAGGGTGTTATTACATATAACACCAATTGCATATTCTTTTTGAAGTGAAAACTTGTTTTGTTGCACCACAAACAGATTTTTATTTCAATCAACAAGACATTTTCACTTACATACACTGTTATTGGTTGTCTACTATATCTAGATATTATCTCTATGCAAATTACAATATTGTAGATGCATTAATTCAATAGTAATGACAGATTAAAAATAAAATAATTGCAGTCTTTCAGTCAGCTGTGACACCGGAATATTCCATTCCGGACATTTCGAGGTACAAAGTGTTGGTTCCCTCAGTAATTTTCAATAACTTTTTAGAATTTTCTCTATCATTGTTTTCCTCCTCTAGTTGCATAGCAAAGTGGTGGCGTCGAATATGATCAGCTCGTCGAGACGCTGATAGAAATCTGTTATCACAATACTGACAGGGATATGGTTTTTCCCCTGTGTGTGTTCTGGTATGGTAAAGTAATGATTCCTTACTAACAAACTTGCCACCACAAATAGTACATTCAAACTTCTTCTCTTGAGTATGCTTAACTATGTGCGCTTTCAATCGACTTCTAGCCCAGAATTTTTTATCGCACCACCTACAAACATGAGCCTTATAGTTCCCATGCTCATACTGTATGTGAACTCTTAAAGATACTTTCTGAGTATACTTCTTATTACAGTAATCACAGGTGAACTTTGCTTGTGATGGACTAGCTCTGGTTTTTTGACCACATATGTTCAGATCTATGTGCTTTTTGAATGTTGTTTGACTTTTATAAACTCGTCCGCAATCCTCACAAACAATTCTATTATAATGGCCAATTTCATGCATTTTCAATGTATGCCGGTTATGAAATGTTTTCCCACATTCGGTACAAACAATTGTGCAGTGGCTTTGATATTTGTGCGCTTCCAAAAGCCCCAAAGAACCAAATCTTCGATTACAAATTGAGCACTTGAAATCTTTAGGTGCATGGACTCTAATGTAATGATTACGTAGGTTTGATAATGATGGATATACTCCCTTGCAACTTTTACATCTAAGGGTTGTGCGGTCATTTTTATCATAGAGCATGTCACTTGTTTTCAGCGGCAAAGAGCAGAAGTTATTTCGTTTTCTCTTTGGCTTATCAATTTTTATATCAGACTTTATTTCAAACTTTGTTTTGACATATGACATAGAATTATGCATGTCAACTATTGGTTGTGGGTTTAGTAATGATTCTAGCCGTCTACAAGCTGATGATAAAGATGTCACTGGGCTCTTCACATCATAGTACTGTTGAGTAGAAAAATCTATAGGATTAAGTGTTACAAATACTGATTTGTAAAAATATAAGTCCTCAGCACCATTTTCCACACATGATGTTAGTTTTTCAAGACAATTTTTCACTGTAATTGCATTTTCTTTCGACATTGTCACAAACTTGTAACTGCTGACGGCTGATCTCACACATTGTTTACATACAGTTTCAAATGTTGTTATTACACTGAATACCTGAAATAATTAAATACATGGACAACAGCAGTTATGTCTGTCAGCTGCTGGCTCATTTGAAAGTTTCTTTGAATAGGAAAAGATTGATAAAATATATAAAAAAATATGTATTTATGAAAAACTGCACATGGAAATATTTTAAATCAATATGTATATTTGAAATTGTTCAATGAAGGTGTAGGAATGGAAATATTAGTGTTAAAAGACTTTCATATAATATAAACTGACAAAAGAAATGAGAGGATAATCGGAAAAAAGGATCGTTATTGGGTGGTGAGATGGTCAATGTCCAGTGGAATTATTAATATTTAATATCCACAGCTACACAATATAGCTCGCAGAATAATTACAATTAAAATAATTTACATACCTCTTCACCTAACAGATAAGACAGTATATCCGAAAGCTTCAGTGTGTTTTCAAAACCATTTTTCTTTAAAACAACCTTATCTTCAATGTGAACTGAGTCCTCCTCAGCCATTTCGAAACATATACAACAGAATTCATAGTTCTTGTTCAATATATTGTTGAGAACAGTTTTAATTGACGACATTGCTAACAGCAATTGCAATTTAAAATATTATGAAATTACTTTAAACATAAATAATGAAATACAAATATTGTCAGATACCCACTGCATATACGGCTTACGGCGTCACGCTAATAAAATTTATCCCTATCCTCAACCACAATAGTATACTCATCTGTCATTTTGTAATTCTCGTGTCATTTCAATATTTACTGACACTGATAATCTGGTTTGTCAGCCAATTATATATTTTAGAGGAACGAAACAATTGGTTACATTTCAAAACTTACCTAATATTTAGAACTTTTTTATACTTGTTAAAAACCTAGAAGTAGGATACTACAATATATCTATCATATAACTATACGTTGAATACCTATGACTCGGTATATATATATACGATTCATCTATAACACATTGTAACTGAAACTGCCGACCAGGAGGTCCTGGGTTCAAATCCCGGGTCAGACACTACTGTATTTTTCTAATTTAGATTTTCTAATCGCGGCTTGAAATTTGGAAATGTGCCCGGTGTACAGCAATAGGCTCACCATCTATTCCATACTGGGACGTAAAAGTAACTAGTGAATCGTGTAAATGTACTACACTCCTTTGCCTACCTCTTCACGGATTATAGTCGTGATGTTATTTAGTAAAGTAGTTATTTAAGTGAAATCAGTAACTGTTTAGGCTGAACCTGAAAATGTATTTATACCCTGCCTTCACATGGACAACCTATATGAAGATTGAAGACAAATATTAATACTAATACATATATTATCTGACATGTTACATTTTTCCCCGTGGATTGCGGCTATTTCTATATCTATTTCAAAGTTAATACACTCCACTATTACTATATCATTTTATCCTAGCTTACAGTAATCTCTTAA
>DWTO01005244.1:0-10891 GCA_018244755.1 Jemadia pseudognetus
CTCCGAAGAGGTAGGCAGCGGAATGCAGAACACTCCCACGTGTCACCGGTTACGTTTACGTCCCATTATGGAATAGGTGGTGAGCCTATCGCCATATCCAGACTCCGAACCACTACTAGAAAATCTAAATTAGAAAATGTTGTTGTGTTCGACCCGGGAATCGAACCCGGGACTTCCCGATCGGCAGTCGCACCTGCAACCAACACGACCAACGAGGCATTATTAAGTGTAAATTACGTTAATTAATCTTATAAAGAATCAATGACGGTGATGCCAGCTAATGGCAACCTATCCCATATTAACGTGTATCCACTACTTTATATGAAAGAATCCATATGAGAGATATTTTTGTGAGCATAATTTTAATACAACATTGTTATACCGATCCAACTCTGCCCGCTGTAAGTACATGACACGCGGGCTGTGGTAACCGTGTACCCTTTTTAGGGTCACGCAGATTGGCGCGGAAGCGCGAAAGGGCGCATAGAAGCGACTCACAATACACCGCTCAAACTCCATCACAGTAGGCTTTCAGCCTAACTACGTTAAAACGTGATTTTATTGTTTTCTATCATCCATATAATAAATGTATATTGTTCTCCACGTAACATATTTCATGACATAACATACGACACGAGAATTGTATTACAGTAAACTTAGTATTTTTTTAATTTGTCATCTGAATTTAAAATATAAATATTCTTTGAATCTATATCTAAGAGTCTCAAGGCCTTGGAATAAAAGCGTCAAAAAAATTTAAAAAGGGGTTATTATCTAATAATAGAATAAACTGAGTGATCTAGCCGTATCCGAGAAGAAAAATAAGACATCCTCGGACCCCGAACTGAGATACAAGGGTGTAGTAAGAAGCGACTAAACCCAGGGCGTTCAGATAGCGGTGTGGCGAGGCTTGCCTCAGAACGGCTGAATGCCCCTGTCGCCTACAGGCTTACGGTAGGAAGTAATAATAGGTAGTCCGCGTAGGTAGTGCGAGAAGCCCGGCTCTATGATCCCCTACCCGCATGTAGAGCATGAGGAGAAAGGAAGGCCTATATAACGGGCTGGTGGCAGCAGCATTTAGACGTATAAAAAGTGTTCGAATAACCAATTTGGAAAAAATGACATTTGAATTTGATGATGATGATGAGCTAACTGTACCAACAACATACATGTATACATATATGGCTTAAGTATTATACCCTACTTTACACGAGTTCTACCTCAAAACTTTTGAGTTTGAATGTCATTGAGCGCTTATGTCAAAGAGTACACATCTATAAATCCAACTTCTGTACTATTGGTTGACAACAGACTGGACGTATATGACTGACATTAACAGTGGAAATGTAAATATGTACATATGTAATATTTTATTTAAATCAAATTAAGCTTTCCGCGTGTTTTCTCTATGTAAACTTTAACTTTACCAAATTTTACAGTCATGGGTAAACGGAATATTCTTAAAATGGGGTAAAAAAAATCTCTACATGTATAAAAATATTGGCGACGTCACGTATAGAACACGTGCTGTCGTTAAGTTATTCAAAAAATTAAGAGCTTTTTAAAAAGTAGGTGCACATATTAAATGCAAAAATGTTGCAAATAAAGACACATTGGTTTACCCTGTTCGCTTGTCATAAAAGATATTTAGCAGAATTTTTTTGTAATCGTTAATCGTAAATGTTGGATACAACATAACATTATGAAGAATAAGTATGTCTGTGCGTTGCAAAATTACTTTATATGATTAAAATTATGTAGAAATCTTACATCGTGAATTCATTCTAACAAGTATTTCCGCCGTATAGACGACGTGTAATTAATATGCTAACTTTATCAATAGGTATAATCTATTGAAAAATATCAGTTTAAATGTCTTTAACTTCACTAAATGGTATGTTAAAAAATGATCAAATATATTAATTCCATTTAAAGGTATGTTAATACGACCTTATAATTTTTTTTTGCAATATTGAAATATTTCTAGGAGGTAATTAGATACGCACACACCTATACATGTGATTATACATACTACATGCTATTAATAGAAAAGGAAAAAAAATGTAATACAGATACCTAAACTTTGTTATGAAGGTATAGAAGAACAAGACAATAATAGGCTGATATTCACATAGAACAGGGGTCGAAACTTCCGCCGGATGTGGCTCCTCCGCTCCACGCCACCGGAAGCACCCGAACCTTTCCGACGAGCACCGACGAAGCGTTAGCAAAGAAAACCGTTGCTTCACGAAGTTTTAAACAGACTGTCATCTATTTTTATATTTCTCTTAACGTTACTAATGTTCAATGTTCAGCGAATATATATTTTTGCGGCAATTAAAAAAATAACAGGTAACAGGAGAATCGCTGGCCTCTGAGAAATGTTTGTAGGTATGAATTGAAGCCTATTTGCGCAATAATTACAGATGGATATATGATGTATATGATTGTTTTTATTATTATATTCCATACATTCAACAGATATCCCACTGACCTTGCTAGATAACAGACACCAATGTAGTTTGTAACACAATAATAAGTAATTGAGAAAGGAGCAAAAAGCTCTTCTTTGAAACCAGCAAAGCATGAGTAGCCCCTCTGGCCAATTATCAGGGAGTGGCCAAACTGTTCATCTCTCCATTTGCTAGATTCAATATAAAAAAAATCTCTGTGATATAATATAAAATAGACCTTAATAATGATTTTATATATTAAATGATTTTTCTATCTGACCGTACCGGCTAGAGAACAAGCGCGGCGCTTATGAAAACGGGAAAATATGTTATTCGTGTTCCCTCAATTAAAACCATAATTAACATTGCATTAAAAGCGAGCGCTAATTCCAATTATAACTCTCCTTTGTATTTGTTGTTTCATTTTGTTCCGTCCACTCGTTGCTGCAGTCTGCAGTAATGTGGTGTTTGTGGAACGGCGCAGTGTCTGTGCAGCGCGAATCTGGCGACAGAGAGTTCTAACGTTAGGTAATCCCTTTTGCCGTGGTTTTAATTATTGCGTATAGATCAGCCTGTTCTCTTATCAACGATGTGGATACGCAATATAAGATATGACTGCAGATGGGAAAACGGTTAATTATCAATTAAGCGGAAATTACGGCAATAGGCTCACTTTTTATTTCATTGGAGTCATAACATAATAGGTAAAACGTGGAAGTACGACACTTCTCTGCTTACCCCTTTAAATAAATATAGGAGTGACATTATGTTATAATTAATCAGAAGAAAGTAAAATAAGGCACGATTCATAAAAAGATATTAAAGCGACTATAAAATATGGTTAGGATGCTAAGCGGGCTGAAGCGCGATTCCGGACCGGAACTCGATTATGCGATACCGCTACAACACGTGGCGGCGGCTACCGGCACGTGACGGAACCGCAAATTATAAATGAATTGTCGTAAATGTACCAAATTATTTTGGTATTTCGATTTTGTACCAAAATATTGAATGTTAATTCAAATATTGTAATTGTAAGCATACAAATCACACGGATACCTTTTCTATCGGACTCATGATACTCTCGCGCTCAGCGGTTTCTTCAATACCAACAAGGATGAAGTGAAATCTGTCGGCAGCCGAGCCATGCAGACTTATTATTGTCAAGTGTTAAGGAGAACTGGTCCATGAGAGCAGGAGTCGCTGAAACGGTTGGTATCGAACTTTAAACTTATATCACTGACAACATCATATATAGCACATAAAAGCAATAAAACTGTATGAATTTTCGTTGCGTTTATACCATATTAAGGAAAAAAAACATTTTCCGCCATGCATATATGTACATATGTTAATTGACGCCTAAAAAATTATAGGTAAGCACGACGCTCTTCCCATGTAGGTATGTATATTATGTATTAGTTATTATAAGGGAATTTATAGTATATTAGTATAAAATTAATCAACAATCATTCTTAGCTCTACTACGGTTTGTAATTGTAAACGATCGGTTAAGTTAATCAACACCGAGTGGGGTCGGCACGTACTAGGATCATCATCATCATTATCATCAGCCTATCACAGTCCACTGCTGGACATAGGCCTAGGATATAATTTAATAATCAGCAATCTAAGTCAGAAACCTTACAAAGTGCCCAAAGTTATCCGCGACACGAGATATATATCTAATCTGTATCTTCGTCAACCCTTCAAGAACGGCATGGCAGAATTTGCTCCAAGACTCACGCTGGTGCGAAAAAGATGTGCCGAAAGCAAGTAATCATAAAATAACCGAACCAGGTTAAATGCTTAGCGAACTTAAAGAAGCAATTGCAAGGATTACAAACTTTCAAAGAATATATTTAATTCATGTAAATTAAAAATGTTTGGATAAGTAACAGTTATATTTCATGTAACCTGACAATTTCATTTTTCAAATCGGACTGCTACGCTAGATATAATATTGTTTGACGTCAGAAGCAGATGCCACTGCAACTTTCGAAGACACAACTTGGCCGGAGATTCGCGTTGCATACGAAATTGGGACATACATATATGGCAGATTTTTCTATAAACATATTTCAGAATTTCCCTTTTTTACAGTTTTACAGAATATCTAACCACTTCTTTGTAAACTCAGACAAGACAAAAACCTTCCTCCAATTTCGAATTTAAACGTAACAATAACATTTTTTTGAAACCCTGCATCAGGTTGTTACGATAGAACAATTATATATTTTTCTAGTAACAAGTGTCGTGCGCCCTCCCCGTCTAAAATGTATTCTATTTAATTGTTTTTTTGCCGCAACGAGAGTAGGTAGTCAAGCGAGCGTGTCTCAATTTGTTTGATTACTGGTCACGTGGCAGCGAGACGAGGGTTCGAATTATTTTAGTACTCGATTGGGACACTTGTAACGTACTTATTCAATTAAATTTATACATCATTTTGTATATTCTGGGATGGCACAATGTCAATGCTTTTTATGAGTGGTGGTGGCGGCGTAGAAATTTTTACCATCGCAACATAATGTACACTTTATTTAAGTCACCGATAACCGTTAAAGTTTGCCATACAATCATGCACTAGCTTGACAGTTATCCCGTATTGTTAGATAAATCCTTGCCCTTCGTTTGGCCGAGAAATGACGCATAATTAAGATTAAAAAGAACTAGACTCACCAACATAGCTCTCGAAATTAAATAGTTGAAGTGGATATATGAAGAATGTTTCGCTCAACGGGCTGACAACCAATGAGGAAGGAAAGTCATCGTCTGACTGATGCATCTTGGCAATAAGAGCAAGGATCACCCTCCTGCCAGGTGGCCTGATGATCTTAATAAGAGAGCGGCAGATGAATTGTCGTTCTTCGAGTAACGTTCGCATTTATAATGCAAAATGGTAGTATATAATGTAGGTACATGTGGATTAATAAGCACCTAAATTTCAACTACAATTTTATTACAATTTTCAACAACTAAATGATTGCGATCGATTTTCGAGCAATGAACCCCACAGACAGTGGACTGGAGGTACGTCTGAAGCACATCAAATAAAACGCGAACGGAATGTCAGCGGCCTCCCGGGAGTACGCTACGTGGCACGCGTCAGACCTATCGCAAACACAACTAGATCGTTAGACAAGTTTATGGATTCCGTAATGATAAACAAACGGATTAAATTTCACATAAATATATCCAACATTTTTGTGTTAGTCAACATTTACGTCTTAGTCGACTCGTTAATCAACTTACAAGTAATCTGTAGACTCGCTGTCAACACAAGTTTTTTATTTCTAAGTTAACTGCTATTGTATTTAATAGATACGTATTATGATTAGTCTGTTTACATTCCTAAACAATAATAAAAATGCAGTTATTCACAAAATACACCTTTGATTACAACTGTCATATCAAAATATTTAAGTTATTTTACCATTTGACATTTTTATTATCTAACCAACACCTTAGCAGTTACATAACAATAGTTACATAACATGCAAAATGTTAGCGTGGTAAGACTACAGTTAAAATGTTCCCCATCCTCGTGGTCTAAGATTCTAATCCTGGTAACCCTGTCTTATCAAAAGAGTGGTAACAGCGAGGGAAAACATATTGAGGAAATCTTACAGAAATGAAGTCTTCCAACATACAATTGGAGGGTGTGATAGATTGTAGCTTACCTATCATACTCATTAATTATACAATGACGAATAATGCATCATTATATTAGAGCGATTCACATTGAATTGTGAACAATCAGTAATCTGAAATATGTATTTATACATACATATATTTACGACAGGTCTCTCGCGGGGTACACAGAGAGTGACGAATGCGAAGCATCTCTACCCGTCCTGAGCTGCCACTGTTCTTCCACATTCATCACTCTGGTCATTCATGCACGCGGGTCTCGGAGACTTCTGGCTCCCAGCCAGAATCTGGCCTATTTGATCCCAATATGTGAGTGTTGGCCTCCTCCGGTACCTGCATCCATCGACATTCGCATTAAAAATAATGTATACATGACAATAAAAACATCACATTACATACATGGCAATAAGCTTACCGCCTATTCTATGGTGTTATGTAAACGTAACTGATGAAACGTGGGAGTGTTCTACATTCCTCTGCCAACCTCTTCGGGTATTACAGACATGGTATTACGCAACCATTATACATAGATATACTTATATAACAAAATGATTACTTATACAGATAATTTAACACTCAGGGGTAACAAGCTTTCGTGTAAATTACACAATATTTGCCCTGGGAATCAAATCCTCAACCAGCATGTATTACAACTGCCTAATTAATACGAGTACCTCGGCAAGCAAGTGCCATAATGAGAATCCTCTCAACCGCGTACAGTACTCGCGTACAGTAATTGTAAGAAAAACCCGTTTGGTGATGACGATAATAATGATGAAGATTTTATGACAAAACGTAACACTACTGAAGAACGTATTGATTAATAAATAACAACTTGATCCGACTGCCTACTGTGAGATCCCAATCCTGCGATCATGTCATTGTAAAGGAATTATAAAAAAACGTTCATTAAAAATTAATAACCTTTTAAAAATTAATACCCAATTGAAATGTGAATACTATTATTTATTGCCAAACAAATAATAAGTAGGTATACAAACGGTTCGCCTAACATCAGGTCGTTTTAATTTTAAAAGTTTCTTGTATTTTTACGTAGGTACAAGACGTGACAATGTTTTTAAAATTTTATTACTTATTATTAATAGATATTTATTTTAAAGCAAGCGCGTATCGACGCACCTATAAAACGAGTTTAGTTTCTGTTCAACGCGATCCCAACGCTGTCACTCACTCGCAAACAATTAGTAACTTGACATTAAAGTGTCATGTAAAGTGTAATCGAAGTGTCCAAAATTCCGAGGCACGTGACCGCCACGCGTTAGAATTTGGGGAGTTCACCCTATACGCGCTTAACCAACCAAATTTGAACTTCGAACTCTGCTATATCTCCTCTTAAAAACAAGACGAAATGGAGCGCTCCAGGTCAATCTTTTGTAGCGTTCGATGTAAGGTAACCTTGTTTTCATTTTTTTTATTGTTATGTATTCGGCGACATTCAACTGTTTTAAAAAAAGTTAAAATACTTACTAGAATTTCTTTCTACACTTTTACTTCGGGTAAAAGTGAGTAGACTATGTGTGAGGGAGAATAAACTTTTTTGAAACAATCTTTTCTCGTTCTAATACTTCGTACCCATTGACAACAAGGCCTACTTTTAAGAAAACCATAAAACTATTATTTAGCAACCGATTGTACTAACCGTATGAAAATAATCAATGTGTAATCCTGGAAACCATAGAACCCTTAAAATTAAGGTTGCAGTAATTGATAATCACAAATTAACAAAAATTTTGGCACGGACTAACCGAACATCACGCCAGTAGTCACTGAAGAGGTAAAAAATGAGTGTATTACATACATACACACTCCCATATTTCATCAATCACGTTTATGTACCACGTGAAATAGGCTTTGAACCTATTGCCATACACCGAACACAAATCCAGACTCCGAATCACTACTAGGAATTGTTAAGTTAGACAAAGCTATTTTTGGTACAAACTGCACATCAGATTTTTGAAAAATTCATTTTGTAACGAGTAGAGAGTATGTCTAATTTTATTCAAAATAAAATTTTAAAGATACTTGTAAGTTCGTTGACACGCGCTTCAAAATATGAACCATTTGCACATTTCTTTCATGCTTCGGTCGCATTTACCGCTAACGAAAAAATGATTTTTTAATAACCACTTCATATAATTAGTTCCATTTTATTATTCCATTGCTTATTATACCTTTAACATACGATTGTAACCTGCGGCCGGGAAAATTCAAAATCGAATGGTTTTAATCACATTTCAAAGATTCTTCAATTGGTTAATCAACAAAATTACAAAGCAAAAATACAATTCTCATTAGCAATTAGATACAATCGGGACTTGGTACTTTGTACAGCGATTCTAATTTCGCAGAACACTCGGTGAGACTTGAAGACGCGTGCGCATTAAAATTCAAACCGCATTGAATCTAAAGGGAATATAGTATAAGAGAGAGTTTAACCGAATTGTTATCCGTGGGGTTTAATTATGTCTTTGTTGAGGAAAAAGATAAGAGAATAATTCATGAGAAAAAAACCCTAAGGGATCTCCTGGATGAATTGCGTGTTCGGAAACCGTAACTCGCGAATATACGATCCCTGTGTTACAGAGATGTCAGTGTTTGCGATAGAAATAATTGCGAAGTTTCTTTAGGCACACTTTTGTACTAATTGTGATAATAATGTTTATTATGTTTGAGCTGTTTTTAAAATAATAACATAGAGATATTTTATGGCGTTGGACGATGTTTCTTATGCAATAGGTAGGTACGGACGTACCTTTATATTCAAGTGAATATTTAACCGAAAGAGAAAATGAATAATAAGTTTATTATTAATAAATAAAAAATATGAAATGTCATCATCATTACCATTATCCTCATGGCATCAATGACTTTAAGGTCTACCAAATTGCATTAGAATAGACAAAACTTCATTTTAGACTTATCTTATTAAATTATACGCCAGTTTGAAAACAAAAAAGAAAATATATTCATTTCCATCAAAGCAAAAAAAGAATATAAAACGATAAAAGCTCGCGGATCGCAAACCATAAAGCGTTGATCCATCTCGAAAATTTCTTCACAATCGAAATACAGGTCGCAAATATATTGTTCAATCTCCATGCCGTAAACTTGTACCATTTATCCCTCGCCCGGTGCCAGTGATTTCTTCTTAATATTTTATTTACGAGATTAAGCCAGTCTCGCTGCCGGCGCATCGTTAGGGCCTCTTTCGTCCATTACATCACTTTATGATACTATTTCGCACGAGAACTTCCAACGGCGAATAAAATGGTTGACAGTCCCACGTTGGTCGCGCGAACTTGCCAAATTGGTTTTTTCGCTACAAACGAGATTCGCGGAAGTTTTGACAATAAATTGACCCCTAATGTGCGGAATGCGACGTTCAGTCCGTTAATATGTCAACGTGAAACTGAGGTACAACGGATATAAACATGAGGTAAGACGGATATTACCGATATTTAATATTCCTTTTACATTTCCCTCATATTGTTGCTCTCGCACTATGTGTATACCTTTAAAATAGTTCTTACGAAGTTTATATGTTTTAAAATTATTCCAAAATTACTTTAATCTTCATAGAAATAAGTAACAAATTTGAAAGCATATACTATTAAGCTTTGTATATCGTAGTGTCCATTTGGAGTCTTGACAAATGGTTTAGAGATGTGGCTTGTTTATGGTTTTTCCATTATTATTTGTGGTACAAAGCAAAAGCTATTTACATATTGTTTTTCAGTTTCAATCCATGATGTAACGTCCATGATGAAAAGTCAAATGTCAGCGGATGTATGTTACATTTAAATACAGTACCTAATTGTAACGGCTTGATGAAATTTTTTCTTACTAATTATGGTGTTTCGTTGAATGCTAAATGTAAGATTCAAGCAATCTGACCAAGACATAGCCCAGCAAGCATAGAAAATATTTTGCAAATTCTTATTTTGAAATGGAAGTATGAATTTGCTAAACCTTTTTTGACGCTTCCGAAAATTTATTTAAGATTTGCAGATATTAATGCTGATGTGACGTTACAGATATAACTACTATTATTGTGGACAAGGAGTAGAATTTTTAATTCCCTTTTGTCTACTTACCACCATACTAGAGAAATCCATACCGCACTTCGTTATATGTGGCTTCATTTAGCACAAAATGCTCTCCTAACTTTTATACCAAATTGAATGGCTTGTACTTCACGTGAAGATGGAACCTATTCGTATGATTTAAAAGCCGCAAGTCAAGTAACCCGTTGGGAATTTGAACTTTTCAGTCTCTCATACTTCTTGTTTTCTTGTGGCTATTACTTGCATAACACTTAACAGTGGCTCAGTGACAGGACAATGCAACACACAATATGGTAAATTATTTAACAAACCTGAACCAAACCTGCAGGGGGACATAAGAAGCTACAATGATTGATTATTTTCCATTTCAATTATCCATAGCTTCTCTATAAATTTTATTATATTTAAAGTCTATTGAATACATTTTGGAGAGTGTGCATAAGAGCTCCATAATTTGGTTCCGCCTGCTCTATTCTCCCATCGGACGACTGGGCGTATCGTCCACATATTACTCCTCTTCTGAATCGGACGATTCGCTAAATGGTTTTTGTTTCAGACCGAGGAAGAGTGGAACTCCCTGCCGGAGTCTACATTTCCCGATTCGTATAACCTGGAATTATTCAAGACAAGAGTGAATAGGCACTTTCTAGGCAAGCGTGCTACATCGTAGGCTGCGTCTCGCTTTCCATCAGGTGGGAT
>DWTO01005245.1:0-10888 GCA_018244755.1 Jemadia pseudognetus
GACCTGACCAGAGGATCACACGAACGTGCATTTGACATTCGTTTGGAGCGAAAATTATCCATTCTGGACTGTTTATAGTTTTAATCTAGAAAATACATTCTTTTCTTTGACTTGACTTTTTTCATTGACTGTTAGGCGGTACGAAGTTCGCCGGGTCAGCTAGTAATATATAAACGAATTTGATTTTGATTAGTTTTTGTCATATACCGATTTTACGTATTATAATACCGATTTTAGTGGGCAACTATATCGATTTCGTGTTATGACGTTCGAGAGTCGAGATCGAGACCATTGTGGATTGAGATTGAGAGACATTGAGGTATTGTATATATATGTATTCACTATTCAATCAAGCAGAGCTAATTGGACTATCAATTTTATTTATATTTTAGGCCTTGCAATTTTAAACAGAGTAAGAAATTAATATAAGTAACTGTTCAAAGAGAGGTATTTCTAATAAAAAAATGAACGCGAACCTAATCGAAAAGATCATAAAAATGTATAATGAAGACTGTCCTGCCTTACAACAGGAGAACCCATTGCTTAACAAAGATGTAGCCAAGTTACTTGCAAGTAGTTACGTAAGATTACTAAATAATTCAGAAATTACAAGTGAACTTCGTGAACTTCTCCTTCAAAGTATTCGTACGTTATGTCAACACAACCAATCTGGTCATTTGTGTATATCTGAAACTAATGTACTTCAACACTGTTATGAGGAGGTACTAAAAGAACCTAACAGTAATACTGTTGATGATGGACAAATTTTGGACACTTTTTTAATGAGACATATGAAAGAAATTAATATCAAGCCAATATACTCACCATCCATTAAGCCAGATGTTATACAAGCAATGTCCAATCTACAGAGGAATAAAAATCTTGTAGAGAATTTCATTTTGAATGATATTATACACTGGAATGTTAATAACGACATAAACAACCAATATGAAGATATCCTAAAACAAATGTGGAATGTTAATACCCTTACTGAAAATAGATCCCACCCAGATGATATATCTATCAAATTAAAGCCACATATGGAAAGAATGCTACTTATGCATTGTGAAGAAATCCTGAAATATCTTTTCATAGATATAGACTGGTTTGAAGAAAAAATGGAATTGTGCAATTTAGTTCAAATGTGTGGTGTATCAAGTGAATGTTTTCAAATATGCTGCTCTATATTAAATTCCATATTTATAATAAAGAACTTTAACCAACATTTGCAGAAATTTATAAAATCTTTTATAGGAAAGGTAAAACATTATTGTTTATTGGAACATTTCTCTGATTTGTATCCAAGTAATCTGAGACACATTGTTGTAATATTGGATGTAGACACAAGTCTTATACCAGAAGAGATAATGGGGTTATATATCAGAATAGCTTTAGAAAGCTTACACAAATTACACAATGAATGTAAAAATGATGCTGTAATGCTATTGTCACACTTTGATGAGCCATGGTTTGACCATTATTATAATGACAAAGTTTCCCAAATTAAGTAATCAATTTAAGAATAAATTAATAATTAATGTCATATTGTAATAAAACTCAACTAATAGAGACTCATTTATATTTTTTGATACATTATGTGTACAGTAGAAGATCTATAAGTTGAACTTCAAGGGAGACATCAAAAAATTCCAGTTGTAGAGTTTTCAACTTATGGAGGTTTTTGACTTAGTCAGATTTTGAACCAGCATATAGAGGTAGAGATTCATTCTTACAAATTTTTCAGTTGTTACAAAGGTAACAATCATACTTTAATTTATTATTCATCACCAAAATAATTATCTCAAAAATATCCTTAAAATAAAAAACAAGCATATGTTAATGTGAGTCATAAATTTCTGAATTGGTAATCCTATTTATTGTGTACTCCAAAATTACATAATAACATAATAATAAACATTGGAGTTTCCCAAAACTAGAAGTTGTTAAGTATAGTTATTTTTTAAGTTTTCACCTTATCAAGGTACGACTTAGAGGTTCTACTGTATATAAAAGTGTAACACCCAGAGCTTACACTTTGTGTCCACTTTGACTCCCACTAATGTTAGATGTATCTACTAGTAAGCTATGTAAATTGAGTGTGTAAACTGAACTTACGAACCTTATCCAATGACCACAAATATTTAATATAAAAAAAAATTGTGCCAGGTGCAGGCAATAGGCTCACCGCCTATTCCATATTGGGATATAAACGTAATTGGTACATACATACATATCATCATGCCGGGTCCCTTGCAGGGTAGGCAGAGAGTAATTGGTGAAGCGTGGAAGTGTTCTACACTCCTTTTGCTACCTCTTGGGGGATAACAGGTGTGTGTTATATTTACGTAGATTTTAATTAGGCTTAATTGGTGCTATTTAACTGTGCTTACTGCTATAATAATTATGAAACAAATAATTTAAAATTAAATTAAACTACTATCAGTTAATTTGAACCAAATTAAATGAATTATAACGTTAAGAATAAATAAATTAGTTGCAATTGAAATTTTAAAATTTAAATTCCTTAATAAATATAAAATCAAATTTTCAAAAGTCAATCGGAATTCAAATAGATTAATTAAGAACTAATAACATTTTATGTATTACAATTTCATTTAGAATGTCATTATATGTGATATTAATTAAAATCATCTTCATTCAAAATGCAAGAAATTAAATCAATTCAAGTTAACCATTTAAGACACCAAGTAAATATAAGTTAAACATCAAAATATCACCCATATATCAAACATTTCAAAAGTCAATAGAAGAACTAATAAATTAGATTATTTAATATAAATATAAATTTTATGTACTGCAATTTCAATTAGAATCGGTCATTATAGATGATGTCAATTAGATTCATTTTCATTTATAATTTTTTTTAAGTTTCATCAAAAAATTACAAGTGCTGTCAAAATGGATGTCTAGATCAGGGTCTTTTTTAACAATGTCATTATACAGTAGAGAAACATGAACCACTGGCGAAGAACAGCCAAGATTCATTTTAAACTTTCTAGTTTCATACACTTTACATTGGTTTCTCAGTACTCTCCAAGGCAAATGATATTGAAACCTACTTAAGAGAGACAGACAATCTATGCCACCATTTAACATTTTGTGCAGAAACACCAAATCTGAGATAGCCCAACGAGTGCACAGCTGTCGATTTTAAAATATACTGTTTTATCTTTATAGGATTTTATGGCTTTTGGTGTTTTAAATCGAAATGATAATAAGGAGATTTTCTTGAATCTTTCAATTCTGTTTTTGTGTATTTGATAGGTAGGATACCACACAGAACTACAATACTCTAGTTCTCATGTAACTATTGTAAAGCTGTAACACAGTCGCTGGTCTCTTAAATCTTTTCATGCTTCTTACTATGAAACCAAGAGCCTTATTTGCTTCAACTATAATTTTGTCAATGTGTTCAACAAATGTAAGCTTGCTATCCATTAAGACACCAAGATCTTGTATTGTAGTTACCTCCTGCAGATTTATTCCAACTACAAAATATATTAGTCATCAGTTTTTGGCATTTCATTGTATACTTTAAGTGATAACATTTTGATGCGTTTAGGCACATTTTATTTTTACTACACCACTCATATATATTGTTTAGGTCGTTCTGAAGCAGTTTTGTATCAAAGGAGTTTACTACTGTTTTCATTACTTTGAGGTCATCTGGAAACAGGTATACTTCACAGTGCTTAATTATGTGTGTTACATCATTGATAAAAACATTAAAAAATAGTAGACCAAGGGTAGATCCTTGAGGAATTCCTGAGGACGCAGAAAAAGGACACGATTTCCTACCATCCACCACTAACTGTTTAAATACTCTTTCACTCCAAATACATGTAAATTATTAAGGAGTATTGAGTGATTAACTTTATCAAATACCTTTGAAAAATCTGTATATACCATATAGGATTGCCAACTTTTATTATAAGAAATAGAGTATATCTGATATCAAAGGAGGTAAATAAAGAGTACAGACTTACAAAAAAGAGTACCATTTATTTTACATGATATATTAAAAGGTATTCTTTTTGTTCTTTTTGCAGCACATAACAAATTTTCATGGTTTTTTAAATAATTGTATAAGCCCAAACATACTAACTCTACAACGTAACATCACGCCTGTAATCCCCGAAGAGGTAGGCAGAAGAGTGCAATTCACTCCCGCGTATCACCAGTTACGTTTACGTCTCACTATGGAATAGGTGGTGAGCCTATCGCCATGCACCGGGCACATATCCAGACTCCGAATCACTACTAGAAAATCTAAATTAGAAAATTTTTGTAGTGTTCGACCCGGGAATCGAACCCGGGAGCTCCCGATCGGCAGTCGCACCTGCAACCAACACGACCAACGAGGCAGGCAGAGGAAGTTACGTGTCTCGGTATTATTTTCTTATTTTATAAATATAATTAAATATTGCCGACCGAATCAAGCCGCGGCTATCTTTGAAGACCATCTTTGTTTACAGTTATATCAAAACCTTATTCTTAATCTTTGTCTATGCCTATGCGAAATCGGTGTTATAATGTGCATGACTATATCACTATAATAGCGGAAAAACCTCTCACTCTTCAATTGTTAAAAACTTTAATACCTTTAATAACCCGATTATTATAAACATTTTAAGTCTAAGATTTGTATTGAGCATGAATCACACTTCATCAGTTGTTTCTCTTAATCTAAATCCCGTTTATTATTAACTTCTTGTTTGTAGGTACTTACAATCAATTTTGTTCAACATACTCGTGTGTCTAAGTCAAGCGGGCTATACGAGCGAGCGTCGCCATAAGACTTAATCTCATTTGCAAAGCTAAACTACCGTTTTTAGCGTACGCTTAAACTTTTCACTTGTTTGTTGTCAGTCTCTGAATTTTCAGTTTAATTAAATCGAAACAAGGGAATGGTGGATCTCTTGTCACTGTTTCCGTTGCTCGTTATTATACATCCTCACTCGCTTGTATGATGTTTTAAAATTTTACTGTTCAAAAAATTTACGGTCAATATTTTCACTGCCTACCTGTTTCACGTGCCCGTAATCTATTACTACATATTTGCTCTTACTATTCCCCAAGGGTTCAAGAATTTCAATCAGCAAATGTTTCCACTTAAGTTATTGCGTATTATGTGTAGATCAATATTTTACACGTATGAAACGAACCGTGATAGATCAGTGGTTTAAAGCGTCGCCTTAGGAATTTGAGTTTTAATTCTCAAGTCACCAATACACCTATTTTTATGACGAAATTATGTGCGATTATAAAATTTTATACCATTTATTACGACGGTGAAGAACAACTCCGTCAAATATATTGCATATTTAAGTTGTCAATAACATAATCTAGGGCGCGTGAGGTCTTCTTAGGGACTTGGCCAATGTGCTAGACCTTAACCCTTCTCATTCTGAGAGGAGTTTACATTAGATCATCAAACTATTTCAACCTACTGTTGGCCATGAACTGCCCATAAAGAACGCATTTTTGTATAATATTGGGGTATTTTTGTCCTGAATTGGAAAGCTACCCTTATAAACCCCCATGCCCTCCACGTGCTTAAAGTCATCCCTATAATCTGCGTATGTACTTGGCCTACTTGGTGTAGAAAATATTATTAGAAATCTCGCCATGCTGGGCCAATGAAAACTGTTTTTGTTAAGAAATAAAGAAATAAATAAAATAAAATTACAGGATAGGCAGGGACTTAGTATGTATGTACAGGATATACCAATAGATATTATTAAATTTATGAACGTTTTTTCGAATGGCATAATAAATGTTACCTATTAAAGCTGGTTTGAAAATAAGGTATACCTTATGGCTACTATGCCTATAGACTAGTTCTCGATAGCATAACGGTATATCTCTGTTTCGCATCGCACGTACACAGTGCAGCTCTAAAAGTCCGGGTATCTGTTTTTGTAAATGGACGGGATGCAAAAGGGAAAATCCATGTGAAATCCTGAGCTCTGTCTAGCTGTCGCAGTGTCAATTAGCTAACAGGTGGCGCGGCACATCCTGTACGCGTGTCGGTGTGGCTCAATGGGCCTCCGTACAAATACGTGAAGCTATATTTCGTTTTAGAACGTTACGTTTTATGTACGCTGCGTAGGCTGCCAGTATTCTTTAATTGAAATACCAGGGACATATACATTTATTGGGATCCCCATTGCGCATTGGGATAAAAACTCATAACGTTACAACATATATATTCTTTTTCTTTTGTTTCGATTTAGACAAATATTATCATGTCATGTCATCCCTTACGGGGTGGGCAGAGAGCACCGAATATTTAACATGGTTATACATGCAGATCTAACGTATTTATTTCAATAAATAATGTTTTTACCAAATTTTTGATGTATATTGAAAATCATATGTCAGCAAATATAGGAACGGCCAGTCTTCTGAATGGCGATTGTTAGCGGCAAGATCCTGTGAATATTTCCGTTTTTCAGGTGATACCAAGAGCCATCGACTTCAGTTGCTAATAAGCATTATGTGATTTGGTTGTAATGTATGAAGTGTTGTTCTGATTACCATCATGGCTACTGAGACGGTATTATAGGGAGCCACTCGCAGCCGCTGGTGTTGCTAGAATACTAGCTTGAAAGTCGTCTCGTACCTATCAAAGATTATCATCCCACCAAAGCACCAGTTTATTTCCTAAACAGAGTTTTAATAGGCATTGTAAGTTTGTGAGCATCAAGAGATGCTGCAAGAGTGGCATAACTTCTTAGTTATGCCACATCGGCCTTATAGTAAGAAAAGGATACACCAGTACTGACAGTAAAAACGACACTCAAAAGTTTTGAACATGTATATGGGTTTAAAATGAAGAAAATATAAAAAAATTCGTATTTTCATGCCTGTAATCCCCGAAGAGGTAGGGCAGAGGAATAGGAAACTTACGTCTCACTATGGAATAGGTGGTGAGCCTTTTATCATACACCAAGCATGAGTATATTATAGGTACAAGTACTTCCTATCCTCCCATTCTTTGGAAAGAGAGGATAAATGTGTTTGATAAATTAAACTTCATTATGAAGAAAACGGCAGGTCCTCATTATGAACTCTGAGGAAAGATCCAGTTTCAGCTGTTTCATAAGCCAAATGGAGCCTTCAGTAATAATTTAATAGCAGTTATAATATGAATCAAGTCGTCCGGTAGTAGAGTAGACAGTTTATTGGTTTATTACTTGAGCTTAACTAACAGTCAGACGCGCCACCTGATGGTAAGTGCCATCAGGGTAGTTGCCAATGTTTTACCGGCTTTTAATATATATGACGTTGTCCGCTGCCGAAAAAGCTATGCTAAAGCCGGCTATACCGAAAAAACTGTCATGTGAGTTACATACTCTAATAATGTGTTGAATTCTCGTAATTGTAATTCGAAGAGATAAGAAATTTTAAACGACAGAAAATGTTACATGTTATTGAATTTCTTTAGTGTTTAGAGCGCGACCGGATTGAGTTTTAAAGATGAAGCAGGTAACTCAATCCTCGTAGCTGCAGAAAAGGATCCAATGAAACTTCATTAGATATTTTCTTTTATGTTTTATTCTCCCTGTCGTCGTTGCATTGGTATAGACTAGATGTTCATAAAGAAAAAAAAGAATAATATAATTAAATGTAAAAGAATATAACGATATTGACCTAGAATAAAAGTATGATCAGCACAAGTTTTTATTTTATAGTTGTGTCTAGGTGGAAAAAAATATCTATACACTTATAGTAATATTATATAATTGCATACATACATATGTATACATAAATATACATAATTTATCAGCCGTTAGATTACCATAGATTCGTTAGATACGTTAGATTCGACTGCCTCGTTGGTCGTTTTGGTTGTAAGTGCGACTGACGATCAGGAGGTTCTGGGTTCGATTCCAGGGTCGGGCACTATAGAATGTTTCTAATTTAGATTTGTGCCCGGTGCATGGCAATAGCCTCACCACCTATTCCATAGTGGGACGTAAACGTAACTGGCGAAACGTGGTAGTGTACTACATTCCTCTGCCTACCTCTTCGGGGATAACTGGCGTGAAATTACGTTTTTTTTACGTTATAAAAATACTTTCATATAATAAATATTCGTCTTCATCATCATCATTATCGTTCAACCTTTCATACTTTCCCTGTTCGCCACTTGCTTTAAGATAAAATGATCACTTATTATTTTGAAACAGATAAGGGCTTTAATTATCAAATTAAAGCAATTATCTGCCTCCTGGTACCAAGGTGTTAATGATGCATTAATTTTCAAATATATTGCTTTGTTTGCAAACGTCGAGCAAGGAATACTTAACTTACGTTAAGTTAAGAAATCTTAACTTACATTGTCGCGGGACTGGATGTCCTACATGTATAGGATAAAAATGATTCCAACAGTAACGTTTCTATAGGGACACCTTGGATAATGGGTTCTATCTCGTTTAAAATTATCACTGCTATTTTTATATAATTATACTTGTCACTATTATAAATTTATAATTATTATAACATGTTGAAATTTGTACACAATCTGTTTATTTATATTTCACGGAACATCCAGCTTTTTCTATATCCATTCATTATTAGGCTTGGCATGGAGCAGAGTTTTTAATTTGCAACCTCCTTTGTCCGTAAATTTATCGCACCGTTGAAAGTCTTCAGAAGGAAATATGAATTAGTGCTCTCTAGCTGGGGTAAGACGGTAACGAGGCTTCGTCGTAAATAGGGTGTGTTCTCGAGCAAAAACTGGAGGTGAGACGTGTATAGGTGGTCGGGCTTTAATAAATAAATATAATAAGCTGGCCCGCTTATTAAATAAAAGGTTTTTCTTGAAAGAAATGCGAATACGGTTCCCATTACCTCCGTTGCCTTAATTAGGACTTGCTGAGAAGAAAACAAGCTTTAAAATCTAGTTTCTGAATAATATAGTCAGTTACTATTCATAAGTAATTGGTATGTTACATTTTATGATTTGAAAACTTACCATAATGGTACTTTAATATTTATTCCGCTGTGGACGCTAGTTTCTCGCTTTAACTTCTGTATCTGCTTCATTATTACTTATTTTAATTTCCGTAGGTTTTTGCAACCAAATAGCAGACATCCTACTATTTAAGAAAATTGTTACACTACTTATTGAGTAAAATCGAAAAGTTACTGCATTTAAAGTTCATTATTATTTTTAATAACAATTAGGTAACAGTGTTTGTGTTGTAATTAAACAAGTTACGAAAACCAGAATCCGTTTATAAAATTTGAAAGCCTAAAATTACTTTCAAAATTGTGAATACAAGTAATAATGTTATACTGTTAGCGAAGTTACTAGCCCAGGAACTGTGCCGTTTTTGTTGTTTAGGGATTATTGAGTGTTACTTGTTGGCTATGTAGCGTCAATGAAAGATATTTTTTTTGTTAATTAAGCATTGTGATAGATTTATATTGTCCTATTATTTATGTGTCATTCACCTTTAACATTATATTGTTAACGTGCAGCAGTCAAGATTATATGCAATTAGTGTAGAAAATAATAAGAGAAAATGTTTTTTTTTTCAAATGCCTATTAATTATGGATCAATGGAATATTTTACAGTATTGTTATTGAAGATTCAAACAAGTCCCGCATTCGTTTAGAATTTTTTGTTTTTCAAAATAAAATAAATTTCCCATACTGTTCTTATTGATATTTTGTTCCTCAGCAAACTATACCGAAAGATCGCATAACGGATCCATCGGAACAGCTTCATCATCTCACCACACCTAGATCGAACATCAGACTAGAGATCCTCGTTCACGAGGGTACCTTCGGCAGGATTTACAAAGGAGTTTACAAGCGAGGTGATACATACGAAGAAGTCATTGTGAAGACTGTTTCCGGTAAGGAAAGAAAGAAATAAAGAGAGAAAGAAACTTGTTACTTTGTTTAATTATATGTGTAGGAGTTTTATCAATTAAATGAAAATTATTTTATCATTATTAATGAACATTCTAAGCAAAAAATAATTATGGCATAGTTCTATTGTTAATAAGTAATATTGGAAAATTTTAAGGGTTGACAATAGTATTACGTCTAACATACATTTTGTTGTGGTTCTAATATAGAAGCCGCATCAGCAATGCAAGCGGCACTGCTCGTGGCTGAAGGACTTCGCCTGTGTGGCCTCGCGCACGCCAACGTGCTGGCTCCCATGGCTGCGTGCGCCGAGGAAGCCAGAAAACCTTTGCTCGTGTATTGCTGTGTCTCGCATTCTTCTAATTTGAAGAGGTACAAACAATGATGTCTTTTAGTTTTTTGTCTATACTTGAAATAATGTCATGTTCATTTAGTACCTACTCCACTTTCTTCATAAGCATTGTTAAGAAGAAGCATTGTTAAGAAAAGTTTTCTGTCTTTTTTGAAAATTAATTTTTAGAATTTTTATTTGTTATTGGTGTTACCTTGTCCAACATTTTATTGTTTCATATTTCGTTAAATTGTAGTGATATTCCTATGATATATTTTTTCCTCCTTCTTATTACATAAGGTCTGATATGTGTTATCTTCTTTACGAGTGACATCATTTTCCTGGTTGTGGTTTGTAGCGCCTTCTTCCTGTAGGTTTCTTACGTCCTGCCGTTTGGGACATCAAACGGCTCCAGCTACTCGGGAGCTGGTAGATCTGGGCGCTCAAATTGCTTGTGGATTGGCGTACTTGCACGTTCAACGTGTTGTGCACGCTGATATCGCAGCCAGGAATTGCATGTGAGTATAAAACGACTACCCTCCCTGTCGGAGCGGAGTAATAATACATTCCCCGACCCTGTGCCGGGATACAGGGTATCGCTCGGACGCTGGTATATCGCGGTATTAGGCGGACTATCTAGGTACACC
>DWTO01005246.1:0-10888 GCA_018244755.1 Jemadia pseudognetus
TTGTGCAATCGCCACAAATGCTGAGGGAGTACTTTTTTGTGGTCGTACTGCAGCACTACTTCTATAAAAACTGTTACATACCATACTGATTTACATATACGTACATAAATATATATTTATAAATAACGCTTGTTAATTTTTGGTACACCTATATGCTGCAATGATTACGAATAAAGCTTTCATTCTTTATTTTATTTTGATTTCACTATAAGATTGTAATTGAATTATACGTAAATTGATATCCATGTCCTAGCTTGCAGGACAACTACTGAAATTGTAATCTGAATCTGTTTCTAATTATTTAATTCTTCTTATTCTGAGAGATGTATGTCCATCGACATAAAACTAAATACATAAAAGAATAACGTATTGTCTTTGTTGTCATCATTACCAAATCAAGATGATACGTTTTAATATGACAATAAGTTTTAATATGAACGTGATATAATTTAGAAAGAGCGGTACACTACTGCTGCAGCAGTAAAACATCTGGATACTAAATCTGACAAACCATACGCATAACACCAACGCATAACGCAAACCAAGCACATAAATTTAAAACAATAAAAATAACAATGAAGATAAGCCCCAAGATAAGAAAAGCACGGAATTTTAATCTACTGCTGAATTCCTTTACCAGCTATTCCAAAAGTTCATGATATTTTAAAATTAGCCAAAATTTTAGTTTGTATGAGTTTTAAAATGATTATCTCCTCTCAATCCCACTGAAAGATAAGCGATTTTTTTTAATAACAGATTTATTTAATGTCATAACAGTATCAAATAAATATGTTGTAGATGATCTATCATTCCTGTGATGAGTATAGTCTATATATCGTCCTTCGACCGACCAAAGATCTACTGTCAGTTTGAGAAGTGACTCGTAAGCTGGAAATGTTTTATGAGTAGTGCGAATTACAATAATGATTGACAATGAAATAAAGTCATTTTTGCATACAAATAATATCTCGATACTACTCACTCTCGATATATTGATCTCGGTCTAGGCAAAGATTTTCAAATACTTTACGACACATATTTTCCAAATATGTACGTTTCCTGAAATATGTGTATTTTACATAACGGTTAAAATAACTTAAAAATTAGCGTAACAAGAGCCACACTCTACTTCGAGGTCATAAGATTCACATTCCTCGCGGGAGGAATTCTGTCGTGAAGAAAGTGGCTGCTTAGTCAGTCGGCCTTGGACTCAACGGTACTTAGTAGATTTACGTTACTAAGTGAAATACTTTCAACATGTTGATTTAAGGTTTGACTTACACATAATGACGACGGCAACGAACATAAGCAGAATGTACTTGTGCTTACTTATATTGTATACATATTTGCCTCTTTACATTCTTTAAAACTGAATGGAATTAATGTTATCAAGTAAACTTGCATATTAAAATATGCAATATGAAACAAAGAAATTGATAGATTGCCTCGATGTCATATTGGTTGTAAGCGTGACTGCCGAACGAGAGGTCCTGAGTTTAAGTATGCAGATTGGATTTTTCTATCTTACATTTTATAGTAGTGGCTCGGAGTCTGGATTGTGCCCGATGTATGGCAATATACTCACCGCATATTCCATAGTGGGAGGTAAGACTAACTGGTGAAACATGGAAATGTACTACACTCATCTGCCTATCTGTTAGGGGATTACAGGCATGATGTTACGTTAAACAATGAATTGAGATATATATCAAACTTGGAATATAACTTTGACTGAGGTGCTTGAGTTGAAAGACAAATTGTTATGTTATTATTAGAGTGAACTTTACCAAACAGTAACTTAACGTATCATAAAGACAATTATCAAAATCGGTAGTATTACGTAGTAGATTTAAAATTACGGTTTGTGCGATAATAAAATGTATGTATAATTTCAAGAATCATATAATACTTTCAAGAATCATATTTTAGTAAATGTAAGAAGAGCAAGTGCGTGACAAAAGAACATTTATAGCGTGTATAACATTTTATGCTAATTGTACAACTGATGGAACAAATCTATTGTAAATGACGTGAAACATTGAGTGTTCCGGTCGTAACAATCAGCAATGTTTTACAAAACTTATTTTAATTTAACTTTAGATTAAATTACGAAACCGGATGTATTATTATTGTGTAATTATAACATTAGCTTACAAATTATTAAATTATAATTTAATTAATTATAGAGTATGTTAAAAAGAAAATGTTAAGATTACGAAACACTAAGCAATATTAGATAACATGTTTTTTCATAGTTGTGTATTGGTATTGTCGTATCAATTTAGTGTCTTTATATTAATTATAATTTATAAAGATACATAAATACAGTACAGTTTACGTTTAAATATATTTTATGAATAATTCGATACTTTTCTCTCTTTTTGCCTCTTTGCCTCATTGCATGTAGAGCAGTTGATCGAGAGGCCCTGGATTTAATTCCCGGGTCGGTTGTTGGATTACGCTTAAATTTTCTAGTTGATAATTGTAGTAGTGGCTCGGAGTTTGGATTCGTTCGCGGTGTATGTCCGTTGTCCATGGATGACGTATGACATGACCGGGGAAACGTGGCAGTGCTTCTCTCCTACCTCAAAACTCCGCCGCTTTCCTTTTGGGCAAGTACAGGCGTAATATGATATATTTACGTACAAATTATTTGAACTTACTATACCTAATTTTTTTAAACCTATTTTCGTTAAATCCTAATGTCACACGTCAGCATCTAATAATGAAATTTATATACTAAATAAAAGTATTTAAATTGAAGAATATATATTAATATATTAACGTACTATGTGTAATTAAATGATAATTATCTATGTCGGCAAAAATTATAGCAAATTTACATTTGCAATCATAAATTGTTCAAAGGGGTTGTACCTAAAATTAAGCAACCGATTGCACAGTTTTGTTTTGAATTAGTTAACCAGTAGTAATTTTAAGAACTTTCGTAGTTTGAAAAATATATCAATTAGATTAATTGTTACTGCACAGTGAAGGTACACTTTGTCCGTATGGTCGATTTGATTTAATAAAATAATATTACACAAATAAAAAAGGTTTCGACATACTGTGTTAATCATTTATTGAACTATTTTATTTACTTTTATTTAACCTATATTTGTAACATTTTTGAATCATCCATAGAATATAGGCTACAAATCACTTTTGGTTTTCATTACAAATTAAACTGAATAACTAAATTATTCGTGTCAGTAAAAGGGGTAATTCCAATTCGCTAATATAAATTGCCGATAAAAGTAACGCAGAAACTGTCTAAATTCTCAACACGTCAGCCAAATGGAATTACATCATTCGGAAGCCTCTCCCAAAATTTCTGACCCCATTATAGTCCTCGCTGAGTACAGTCGTGCACACTTTCACCAACGAAATGCAGTAACACTGAGTGTGTAACAATTGATGTACACTTGAGCTCAATTACTTAATCGCTTTATAATGATTCATGGTCAATGTGTGAGTGATTTTAATGAAACTCTTATTAATACATATTGCGTAAGATACTCAGATAGATTTTTTTATTGTATTCATTATTTCGTTGCACTTAGATTTGTATTCATGTATTAGGTGAATGAACTTTGATGATATGGTATTTAAATATGTAATAATCTTTAATAAAGTAACTATTAACAGCATTCGAAGTTTATAAAGTACCTAGTTGTCCTTAACTGCTTATAAATGTGGTTCTTGAACCGTAGTAAGATTTCAAGAGTTCAATAAAAAACTAATAAGGGAGAGTAAAGTTTCAAGTATCTTCCTGTAACTTAGTGAACTATATTAAAAGTGTTTTCTGGTTTGTTTTTGTTGTAGAAATAAAATACTTAATTTTATAAATTATAAATGCATATCTATAAAACACGAATAAACTGCTATGTTGTATTTAATATGTAAGTATTATTACATTATATTTAATGTAGACATGAAATATTAATCATATATCCACAAAGTATTATGTAGAGTCTGTAGTTGGAATCTTGATATCGCACGATTGTCAACTGAATCACGTGTAATTAAAAGTAAAAGTTGAATCAATAAATTGGAACTGGTTGTGTCCAAACGCGTCGCATAAAATTTGATGAGGCGATATCGTGTGTAATATTCATTCAAGAAGCTACATAGGTGTTCCCTCGACCGCCTTGTATAATGATCGCCGCAATGTGCGTTACAGCGATCAATGAATCTGGTCGTAGATCTGCCGCTAAGCAGCATTTATTATATAATATTTGGAGAGAAAGTTTACAAAGACTCGTTTTTGTGTAATTGCTAAAAGTCCACATGGGTTAAAAGATACACAGATCAGTTTTTTTGCACATACTAAAACTTTTACAGGACTCGTAATGAAATCCAGAATTTGATTGCTATTATTTAAGTATAAGGATTATTTAACTGGATACCATTAACTACTTCCAGTAAAACAGAAGTCAAAATCAAAAATATTATGGCCTCAAACCCTAAATATACATAGGAAATCAAGTCCCTATTGTATAAGTATTAAACTACAATACTAGACAATTCCAGCTTCAGCTACTTCAATGGCGTCAATTGTTTTTTATTACTATTGCTAAAGATAAATTTTACACGCTGATTTATTATTTATTAACATAAATAAATTATGCAATAGACGTATACCGTTAACTCCGAGGAGTCGCTCTATCTTAATAGAGTTATACGTATTTTCGCAATACATAAAGTGGATAACGGTGAAGGTTAAACACGCATGTCAAATCAGGGTGAGTAATTAGCCACCCTAAACCTTAGTTCAGACATGCACAGTAACGGAACAAACTACGTTTTAAATATAATAAATTGAACACGCAACCCGATTACATATGTACATATTCAAAAACGTATGTAAAATATTAAAATTTTAAAACAAAGTCAATACACCCATTGAAACGGTTATGTAAGTTGTATTAAAATGTATATTAATTCACACGGCTGTCGATCTATCGATTAATCGTTATCTCACAGCCAATTAGAAAGATCTCTTGCTGTTATGCAATCGATCGGTTGTATTTAAATTAATTAATTCACATGTTATAATACGAATCGTGCATAAAATACAGTGGCCAAATTAACCTTTTCTGAAGTTCCAATTGAATTTAATTGAATTTCTATAAAAACCTGTACTATACAGGTTATACTATTTATTTTTTAATTATTTTTATTATCATATATATATTTACAATAATCATTTGCAACCACGCAAGTATTATCTTATTGATATTAAAAATATATTAATCTATTAAATATAAGTTACGAGAAGTAATTATTTTAATTTTTGTTTAGAAGTAGCACGTCTGGTCTGTTAAATACCTGGTCTTTTCTTATATTTGTTACTCAATACCCCGTAATGTTTACCCCGTAATGTTTACCCCGTAATGTTTACCCCGTAATGTTTACCTCGTAATGTTTACCCCGTAATGTTTACCCCGTAAAGGAACTGGCTGACGATATACTTAGTAATAAAGTGAAAAGTTCTGGGTTCAAATCCCGGGTGGGAAACTATTTAATTTATTATGTTGGATTTTCCTAGTTATAATTTCTAGTATTAGCTCGAAGTGTGGATTAGTGCCCAGTGCACGGAAATAGGCTCGCCAGCCATTCCAGATGGGACGAAAACGTAACTGGTAAAACATGGGAGAGTACTACACTCCTCTGCTTACCTCTTCGAAGATTACATACGTGGAGTAACGTTTTGATGGAGTTACGAGAAATACCCACTATGGTTGTAAAAAATATGAGTAGTAACATAAAATTGCTGCCTAAAACCAGATACTAATGAAAATCATCAGATTTTCAGATATGAAAATCTCATAAAAAAGGATAAGAAACTTAAATTACCTTGATAGCAATCACGAGACTATTGTAAAAATCCTTGATAATCAATTTCTAAGATGGCCCAATTACATTTCAAATAATAAAATGATAGGTACTAATGGACGAACAAAAGTGCAAGAAATACATAATATGTAATTAAAAGATGTTACTCGTTGGTGCATCTTCGTAATCACAGTTACCATTCTGATACTGACAAAACAGATATTGCGTTAATAACAGGAGAACATCTTCTATTAATGTACATCATTTGAATTTATATCTTACAATCGTCAATAATGTCGCCTAAAATAACTAATATAATAAAAAAATAGCTTTAATTTCATTTATATCATATACGCCAGATACTGGCTGATGGGGGAGTCAGAAGTCTTCGAAACCAACGCGCATGTATGAAGAGAATGATAAATGTGGAGGAGGCGCGGTAAGTCTGTAAGGATAGAGATATTTGGCACTCGGTGCTCTCTGCCTACCCCGCAAGGGACCTGGCGGGAGGACACGTATGTATGTTATATCATATTTATTTATTTATTTGTTTATTTATATCTGTAGGATCATAATATGCCACATATATGATATGACATTCGAATTATGAAGCCGTTACTCACAGAAAGAGAAGATGACATAGTGTATCTCTGGTCAAACTTGAAAATGCGGCGCACCAACCTTCGTTTCCGGTTTTTGGCCATGATACATCGTGACACAAAATCGGATGATTAAAGAAATAGCCACATATAGAATTAGAAAAGAATTATACGAGAAATAACCAGTAACTTATCATAATATTTTACATTTTACATAAATAATAAATCAAGAAGAATTTTGTTTCAGTCCTCAAATTTTCTGTCATTCATTCATTACGCATACCACTCATAATTACTTAATAAATGGTTATACTTTTGCATACAATATAAGTACTGTGGCAGCACCCAGTACAACTCATTTACGTAATCCTGAAATCGGATTTCAATTTTAAAATTTACGTATCATTCATTTTCACTTATATGCGAACAGCATACGACACAAGGAGTCGACGCGTTATTGAATTTGGTGTGTGCTATTTTGAGGTTTATCCATACAACATTAGGGACGTTATTGGGATGAGTAGATAAGTAGCATAGAGATGTTAGTTGGGTGTGGATGAAAATTCAAACATTCGCACTTTTTCTTTCGTTTCATTTACACTGACTTCACAAACGTAAGAGTGCGTATTTATTTAGTTGTAAGCGCAAACTCCGCTTTCTAACATTCAATATTTATTCTTCTACTTATCCTTACGTTGCCGCTTACATCAAGCATAACAGTTAGCATGCGTCGTCAAACAGTTCACAACTTTACGTTACAATAAGAAAAACGTAGTGGGGAGTTAAAGGATAAAACCCATCAGTTTTTTGGGAACATATCATATCTTACCCGTCACTGGAAGTTGAAGTACACCGGCTTTGGAACGCAACAAGGAATTATGTGGAAGAGTTTAACGGTTTTAGCCATTCTGGCGACGGTGTACGGCAGTCCAGTGGAACAGCATGGGTTAGCGGAAAATTTCGTGGGTGCGGTATCCGAGTGCATTGAAAACGACACGTCGTTGTGTTTAAAGGTGATTAGTGCATTATGTGACGTTTTCTAAGTGAAGTGAATAAATAAACCATAGAAATTTTTTTGTGCGTCGCAAAGCTAACAATCGTGTGCTTGAAATGCAATTGCGTCGCGTAAAGTATACAATACCGGTCTTCGAAATGTTATTGTTACAATCAAAATATAAATATAGTGATAGATTCAGTGTAAATAAAAAATGAAGGTTATTGAAATTGAAATATATAATACGTCACTTTGAATTACGGGTGGTTAACATGAAGGACATTTAAGTAACTGACCAACAAGATTTTCATGATCAATAATTTTTTCCTAATTCTATTTAAGGTCATTATTATTGGCTATATCAATCGTTCTCTTTACTGCATGAAGAGTAATTGACAACAAGTGCGATTTTAGAATTGTATGATGTACTTTAAGACATCTTGTATCCTACTACATGAAGAAAACGCACGTTTGTGTTATCATGTTTGCCTGTGACTTTACTGTAATAAAAAAACACTAAATTTGGTTTATCCATAATAAAATCTGACATTTTTTGTGATGGTATTGGAACTTTCAGTATAAATATATTTATGCTTTAAATTAATCATCTGAGTGATGCACAGATATCATTTTGAGGTCTGACACATAAAATAATAAAAAAAATATTTTCACAGGAAAAAGCCTACAAGCTCACGGAAAGGCTCGCTGGGGCTAAAGATCTGAATATTTTTGAAGGTATGAGCCTAATAAACACTGGTTCTTCAAGGTCTGCACGAAGTTTCCAACAGCTGGCTGAAGACCCGAAAACCAGAGAAGCTCAATTAGAAGAGAGAATAGCTACAAATGTCGAGGATTTCTTAGACAACCACGTACTGCAGTTACGTTTGACAGATAGTGCTGAGGAGTCTAGAGATTTGGATGAAGAAGGTAAATATTACTATGTATTGATATATTTGAAATCAATTGCTCTGAGTCTGGATTTGTGTCCATTGTCACGTATTCCATGATGAGACATACAACGCAATTGGTGAAACGTGGCAATGTACTACACTCCTATAAACCCCTACAATATACTAGTACATGACATTGTAAACAATATTAACGGTACAAATATTTCCATAACTCTCATGTACTTATCCGAGATTCTCTAATTTGCAAGTCCCTTGCAACCTTAAAATGTCACGTTTACAAAACAATGCGTGCTTTCTCTCCGAGGTGTGTTACATGCCTATATTTATAGTTTTAACCGTCAATAGTTACGGCTCTGCCATTTCTAAGCAAACTTTATAAATATTTAATGGCAGGGCATAACCAATTTTTATTTAAAATTACTTAAAATTAGTACCATCATGCTATCCGTTTGCTGTTAAATCAATAAAAACTGAATCTGCGTCAAATACAACTGTCGTCCGTGACGCCTTAAAATGACGAAAATTTCTTACCGTATTTACTTATTCTTGATTTTAGCTCGTGGTAAAAAGAAGAAGAAGATCAAGCAACTCCTCCCTCTCCTTCTGCTCTTGAAGCTGAAGTTGGCTGCACTTATACCCCTCTTCCTCGGAATTATCGCTTTCGCAGCCATCAAGGCTGTATTCCTTGGCAAGATCGCTTTCGCCATGAACGCTTTCACTCTTATCCGGAAACTACTTTCAAAGAACCACTCCTCAAGTAGCAGCATTACCTACGGGATTCCTCATCACCACGAGGAGCACCCTGGGTATTCATACGAGCCAGCGCAAGGCTGGAGCAGGAAAGTCAACGACGCTCACTCATTAGCGTATAGTGGGCAATACTCTTAATCGTTAGTGTAATCTGTGTGTGTATATGTGTGTGTGTATGTTTGTTTGTAAGGTTACTTGTATTTATATCCAAGTGTGTTCGTTGTTGCCATGTTCAAGTACCTCAACCTAATTAATTTATTTATTTAATAAAATATTTAATTATGATGAAACTATTTTGTTGTATCATTTTCTCGAGCCTTGTGGTTTGAATTTTACTGCCATAAATAACACCAAGTAAGACTCATATAAATCTGCTTTGGATCAATCTGTCTTCTGTATAATTTGTGTTATAATGGAGAGCAGGATGAAGGTGAGAATTCTCTATAAAAATAAATAATATTGTAATAAATATTAAGATGCGTCTTATAAATAAAATATTAAGATGCATAATATCAAATACTTCAATATTAAAATGTATAAATAACTATGTTGTAAATAATTGGCCCATGTCCTTTAATATTATTAAAAGGGCTATACGGAGAAAAAAATCCAGAACGTTCAATTATATAATTAACAAATTTTGAGCAGTTATAAGCTCATTAGACGATTTATTACAATTTACAGCAGAGAATAACCACAGAGTAACTTTCGTTAAGAATGTTAATATTTGTTTAATTTATTTACATACAGTACACTTATGAAAACATTAAAATTCCCCCATAAATATCACCCATTAATATAGTATTATGAACTCTGGTTCTAACCAGTGAACCACTATCATGTTTTATATGCCAATTATCGTTAAATTATCGGTGCTCACGTGACCTTTCAAAACAATAGTAGAAAAACTCAATGGCTATACACTGCATAAAACATCCGCCGCCAAAAGGAAGAAGAGCCGTGCGCTATCGTCAAATAAAATAAATATTAATGTAAAAACAAAAAACTATGTCACTCACTATGGCATAATGTCTTCGGCGACTCTACATGGCATCAATTACTTTAAAATGTTAATGCAGAGAAATGGAGAGTGGGGGTTTTTTAGATAAAAAACTGTTACCAATCAAGCAGGCAACACAGTCGAATTGGATTCGCTTAAGCACGTGGTACCCTGAGAGGAGACATGAAATTCTTCGTGATTTTTTTGAGTGCCGCGGCAGTGGTGACTGCAGTTCCTGTGGCTCAGGAAGACTCGTTTCTACGTCTCGTTGTCGGGAACTTTGTGAATTGCATGAACAGTGACTTGAGTTTATGTCTCAAGGTAAAGTGCTTTATCGTGTCGTAAAAAGGACGTTACCAAACAAAAAATAATGGAAAAAAACAGTGTGTTTTAAAATAACATAGTGTTTGCGTTAAATGAAACATAAATATAGCATCCCTGTTCTTTGTCAAAAAAGTGTTATTCATCAGAAGAACCAAAAACGGAATGAGAAAAAAATACGATCGATAAATACATAAAAAAATAACTTCGTCTTGTTGTTTCTTTGGTTGTTACTCGCAAAATAAACAAAATATAACGTCATTATTTGTGGTAAAAAAAAAATTTAAAATAAATAATAAATCTACTTAACACTTAGTTAAGCAATTAATGGAAAATTCTTACAGAACAAGTGTTAAAGAATTTAAACCGTTTTGAATTTTTTCCAAAACTTCGTAGGAGAGTCATGTTTGAATTAATTATATAAAAACTATTAAATTGAAGGGCAGGGTAAATTAATAATATTTAGGAAACATAT
>DWTO01005247.1:0-10888 GCA_018244755.1 Jemadia pseudognetus
TGAATCCATTGTAATCACACGATATTAATTTTTACGCATCATATTTGTTACGCTGAATTATGCATTATTTACATGTGTTTGAGAACTAAATTTGTTAGAAAACGATTTGTTAATACTCAAGTTAATGGAAATCGCTGCGTGGCAACCCATTGTTTATATGTGAAATACATTCAAGTTTTCCGATATAATGCGGGGAAAATATTTGCAACACGTGATGTTTGTGTAAGTGTTAATTTCGATGTAAGTGTAGTTTCTACATTTCAGGAAGGCGCATTGCGTTGTTAAAGAGACGTTTATAAAATCCTCGTTGGTCGTGTTGGCTGCAAGCGCGACTGCCGGTCGAGAGGTCCTGGGTTCAAATTCCGGAAAGCACTATTGGACTTTTCAAACTTAGATTTTCTAGTAGTGACTAGAGTCTGGATGTGTCCGGCGTTTGGAAACAAGCTAACTACTTATTTCATAGTGGGATGTAAACGTAACAGTTGAAACGTGGGAGTGTACTACACTCCTCTGCCGACCTCTTCAGGTATTACAGACGTCATGTTACGGTAACTCAATGATAAGTCAGCACATAGAAAGTTAGTTGTTCGCTTCTATATATTCTATTATATTCCCAGAACTCTTCTATTATAAAAATGTAGGTAAACTTAAGTGAACACATGTGTGAAGCATCATTTTTCAAGCATCGTATGTCGAGCCGCTAACAAACAGCTATTGATTGACAAGTCGACACGACACCCGATCGTATTGACAGCGTTGTAAATCATTTAACGGTATTTTCGAACGAACATGATACAACGCAATCGTAAAACTTGGAACGATATCTCAAATGTGATGTTAACGAATCGGCTCCTCGGATGCTCTAAAGCTTTAAGCGATTAAAGCTCTTTGGAGAATTCCTAAATTAGGATCCTGGCATGCAACTATTTCTGCACAAAACTGTTACAAGATTAAATATAATTTGTTTTGTTAATTGTTATTACCATCATAAATAATCATTATCTCGAATATTTTTAATAAAGACTTTTTAGCGGATGTAAATAATTACGTAAATATGACAGAACATATAATATTTAATACGATTGATTGATAGACGATGGATTGAATGTTAAAGGAAATATTTGATACAATCTCCCTCTTTCTACGTATACAATTACTTGGAACCTTGTATATTTGAGACACGTCACGTTTGGAATTTGATCAATGTGTGTGTCATTTGATGAGGGTTCCATTTACGAAATTCATCTTATTATAAATATTATCCCGCCCGATTCTTTACGAGGCAGGAAGCGAACTCCGAGTGTCAATCTCCGTGCTTATGCGATGCGCGTTGTCAATATTCATCACTGTCTTTATAAATGCACGCTGGATTATGAGACTTCCGATTCCGCTATCGGCCAGTATCCCAGCTTAATATCTCAATTATTTTTATAATGGTGTATTTTCTACCTGGATATGATGGGTTATATCGGTTATATAGAATATATATAATCGGTTATATAATGTATATGTTATAAAAAAAATTCTTGCAGCAATGCAGTAAAATTCGTAATTGTATATAAACCATGTTGCAATTAAAAATATACTGAAGCGATGGTGTTATTATGTGGTAGGCGATTAGCGCACATAACAGTGCGCGCCGTGCCTTGGTGCCTAACCCTCGTATTTGTAATATGTTTATCACTTTTAAACAACGTAGAGAAGCGGAAATTTAAAAATCGAACAACAGTCGATTGTGTGACGTATCTTAAACGTTAATTTATAGGTACCTAATATTTGAAATGATGACAATCAGAGTCAAGACGGGAAAATTATTTGATAATTAGTTCCTTAATACAAATAAACTTGTTATTTTATTTGTAATACCGATGGCTGAAGTTATGAACATATTAAAAAGGTCACAGTCAAATAATAGGTGAAACATACTCAGTATGGAGTTGTATCAAAGACGCGCAATAAGTTCATACGTTTTTTTTAATATGTGCCACATGAATAATAATTAGGAACAAAAATATAATGAATCATTTGAGATACGGCATTAAATATGCGTATATAGTGTGTGAAAATCACAAAGTATATCGAATAAAGAGAACGTTTCGTTCCCCTGTAGTGAGGGTCACGCGAGCCGCGAGCGGGCGGACCGCACGCGATGCGGTGCGATGCCAATCAATAAGTAACTTTAACGTTACAATAACCGATATCAGGTATCTTCAGTTGTATTCACATGACTATATTACAAGTAATATTACGATAACCAATGTCAGGCTAATATGCCTCTATTCGTATTCATATGGCAGCTATATTACGGCTATAAAACACATAATTACCCGAAGTCGTGGGTTGAAGAGCGTAGCACACTCCCACGATTCATTAGATATTTTATTCCCACCATCACGCCTATATTTCCTTGAAGAGGTAGGCTGAGCAGTGTAGTGCTACCACTTTTCACAAGTTATGGTGGAGTGGTGGTCCTATGTAATCTGGGTCTTGACACATGAACTTACACGCGTCTAGATCAATGTCAAAGACGTATTTATAATTAATAAACAAATATCTCAGAACGATTCCATCCATGCTCGTCTGGTTCAAAACTAGAATACGCCTTTGTTATGGTATGTTTGTTTATCATCGATATCATATAGGTAAATAGTATCGTCACGATAACTTCTTTACGGGGTCAACACAGAGCAACCACCGCCAAATATCTTTACAGACCTGACGAACTGACATTGTTACACAGTGAATTAAAAAAAAACACAACTCAGAATTTACTATCAATAAGACTGACAGACATTGACTTATTTGAACGGTATGGTGATTGTTTTTAAGTATGTTGCATAGTTATGGCATGCGCTACCTACGTGCCACCATTCCTAAAGTAAAACCTGCAACACGCAAAAATTACAAGCTATGAATCAATTCAATACCCTTGTTTCGAAGGCAACCGTAATTACTCGTTTTCATCTTGCAAATGTTGACAGAGAATGATGACGGAGTGCTGTGGTCGGAATGCAATTATTGGCTTATACAGCGTGTTCAAAAACCCATCAAGTAACAAGCAGAACACACAAATAGAACTACACAATTAATATACCCGGCCTGTATAGTGGTACCTCGGCACACCAAGTACACTGATAGTCTACTGCGCTATTGTTTTTTCAACAGGCTTATTATGCGACTGCGTATAGCAAACAGGCACTTTTATGTAGAGTCAAGTAAAGTAGAGCTTTGTTACATTAAAATAATTAAAACGCCGCTTTTTATGTTCCCACGGCTTTTGTAGAGTTGCGTGCTGTTTTAATATAATTTAATTTAATAAGCCATTATTATTTGTAATAATGTAATTATTCTATGCAATAAACTAACACTTTAATACACGCCAATTAGGTAAATGTATAAATAACATGCATGAAAACAATTTCTATCGTTTCGATCTCTTTGAGCTTTGGAGTTTTAAAATACACGCCGACCGTGATGAAGTACGGTACTTCACAAATGACAGTATCTCGTTTAAAGACCCACTTTTCTCTTGGGGACAAAAAGTTTTGACAATAATATTCGTGTCCGCATCAACTCCGATTTACGGGCCGAACCGAAACCGCAACCGAATATCCGATTCATTTTTTATTTCGGTCCATACAGAGGGCGAAAGTTACATACTTACTTCATTTTAAAATTACAATTGATAATATACGATTTTATATTGACAATATAGTAAGTTAATATAGACACGATAAATATTCAAATCCGTTTGAAATAAACGAAGCACCGATCAACTGTTGAGCTAATTAAACGAGATAATAATTTAAACACACTCGTAATTTAAGTAAAGTTAAAATGATCTCTTCGTCCTCGGGCGAAAGCACGCCGAACTAACTCAAATAACCCTCTGAAGTGATCAGTAGTGCAAATACTAGTTGACAGGAAATATATGTAGCGGTCTTGTTTATGTAGACCTACCCTTGACCAGGTATATACAAATAAATATAATATAGACTACAGAATATAGACGGCGCTGACTGGTCTTATTGTAAATAAAACTCAAACAGTTTAGGTAATTTTGCGATATTGGTTAGCTGCAATCGTTTTTGCGTTCCATTGCTATTAAAATTATTGAAGACTGTTTAAAAATATTTGATGAATATTGTTACATATTGTTACATGGTATAAAACGTAACATAACGCATGTAAGTTCGGAAGAGGTAGGCAGAGGAGTGTAACACACTCCCACGTTCCACCAGTAGATACACTGAACCAAAATTCAGTTTAAGAGCCGCTTCTAGAAATTTCTATTTGAAAATGTAAGTTAGGAAAATGTAATAGTATACGACCTGGGATTTGATCTCAAGACCTCTTGATCACCAATTATGTTATACATATTAGTTTATGTTATATTTTAATAAAATGTTATTACATTTACCAGTATTTCAACCATATCGTAATATAATATACGTATAAGGAAAATGTTATTCATAGACCTTTGATGTAAGTATGTTACGACTGTTTCTGAAAATGGTAGCATTTATCGAGTAACATAATAGTAAACGAATGGAGATCGATATATAAGTAAATAAGAATAAGGATTTATGAATGAATGAACATACGTAATAAAAGTGTAATAATATAGTTCGAAGTTTGTACAAATAACATGCTTGCTATAAAAGTTACATAAGACAAAACATTTGCCTTGCGAAGTGTTCGCGAGATGAGTTCCGGTTTTCTCATAAAACTTGTTTCAAACGAATCCCTAAAACTTACTTTCAGTTTCCGTACCTTGTTATTATATTATAAGAAGATTCTCACATTATTTACATAACTTTATCCTATTGGCAGATCTTCTAAAATTTGTCGAAGGATGAAAAGCAAAAAATGTGAAATATACAGGAATGCTTGCATTGTCACGATAGCGCAAATGGACTGTAGTGGGTATATAATTATTATATGTTTTGTACATATATGTATATATCTTTAAGCACAAGTATCTCTGAATGTGAGGAGTCAATAATTTTTGCAGCATCTACGTCGCACGTCACGCTGTGTGTTACGACATAATGTTATTGCAATTTACTTTTTCTTATTTCACCTCATCGATTCTATAACTGTTTTGTCTACAATTGATAAATATAATAATATACCCTCATACCTCTAGTCCAGTGTTACGGAGAAAGGAAACTGTCCAAAAAATCAGACCAAATATATTCGACGATAAATTAACTCGTTTTTAAAATCCAATCTGGGCCGGAAATAGAACTCGCAAACAATGTCGAAACAAGCTACTCGTACATATCTTTTTTATTGAGTCAGTTTTTGCCATGAAGTTCAAAAGCTTTTCAAGACTAGTATGCAGTGTTCTTTGAGTTTTGATTTTTAATGATATGTTCATTTGAGATCAGGTTGTCGGGCACGTATTAATTGCTTAAACTGAGCTAACGTTGAGTAGTTTGCTTATAAAAACAACTTCCTGTCTTATTTGTCTTTATTACCGGACACAATTACGAAACTGGTCCATTAGTGGTTAGTGAACCTAACCTAACCTTGTTGCGCCCTTGTTCGTGGGTTCGAGTCCCGGTTAGAATTAATATATATGTATGTGATGAACACAAGAATTCGTTGTGTGTATGGATGTAATATATATTTGGCTTGCAATTTCCAGTAATGTCAGAGCTTTAAATATGTATTTTAAAATTTGTAATGCTATAAAAATATTGAATGAGATTGGGCTTACAACCTTTACTCAATGTTGGCTACAGATAAGGCTAGTATAAATAATATAATTTTCGACAACTTCTTCTACAATACAAAGAAGCTACGTAAAATAATTTTATCTTTCTCATTTTATACATATTTCGTTTTTCATTCATCCTTTTGAGTCTTAAACTCGTTAACCGGTTGGGAATCCGCTCAGAGTTAACGGAAACAAAGCGAACGGTTGGCTAAGCGTTTTTATTTCTTTGCTTTTGCCTCATAATTGTATCCCAGTTTTTTTGTTCGTTCTCTGCATCTATCTATAATTGTGCTTAAGTTTTAATATTTAAATTGTTTTCATAATCGTTTGTAATCGTATATTTATACCGTACCTGAGACACAAGTAGATTTACATAGCTTGTAAGCTGAATTAATTAATTAATGGATATCGCTATTATGCCGCCTTATCACTGGCTTAACACTGACTAATTACAATATCATATTGGTTGGAGATATCTATGAATGGCTATAGATAGTGACTGTTGTCTAATCTTTACTATTGTTTTACTTTACAATATAAGTATTCATTATATTTGTGATCTTTTATTGTTTTTATTGTTTGGGGTGTACAATAAAGTATTTTTGTGTTGTCTCTGTATGTCTATTATCCTCAGCATTGTATTAAACTATCATATGTACTTCATTAGGTGTGCTTAAACCAGATCCGCGCCTATTGTCTGATCGGTCAATCCAATATCTAGTAAACCTGACTGCTAAGCCAGAGTCGTAGATTAGAATTCTACCAGTAATAAATATTTGTGTGATGAGAAAACAGATTTGTTCTTCTTCTAGGGATATAATAAAAAAATAATATATACGTATGCTGTTGATCAATAATAAGCTTGGAATTTGAAGGCTGTGTTTGAAGATGTCCCCGGATACATTATGGCTTCATTTATATTATCACCATCGTGATCATCGTTTACCCGTCCACAACTGAACATTTTATATATGATAAATCAAAGTGATAATATCTGCATATTGTTTTCATTAATTTCTTGAACATAATGGCCTCGCATAATGGGCGGAACGTTTTCAGAGAGTTGAATGTGGCTATTGAGAGCAAAGCTAGTTTTATGAATTGGACACAGGAAATGACGATGACAGCGCTTCGGGCGATTAGAAATTCTTTTTTAAAATATAAGTTTTTAAGGGAACGATGGATTTTGTATTAGGTATATATATTAGAAGTGCTTTATCCATACAGCGATTACAGTTTGTGAAACTCACGCAAGAGATGATGGGTGGGGTACTGATTTCGTAAGTCACGTCATTAGAAAAGAAGAAAATAACAGATAATAGTTACCCTTTACTTCATTAGATATTTGAAACAAATGTTATAAGGCTCTTAGGGACATTTATTGCAGTTGCTATTAATTGTTAGGTAGATATATATAGTTGTATTATACAAATGGTAACAGGATTCAGAACAGCACTTTAAGTAACATAATCCCTGTTAGGAGAACATGGTTTGTATGGCTGCTATTAGTATTAGTTGGTATCTGCCAATGGAAACAAAGATTATTTTAATACATATAGCGGTAGTACGTTATACCATTAATTGGTAAGTTACTTTATTAACTACCCCTTATATCTATTAAGGCGCTTTAACTTTGTATGGAATGCTATGAGAGATTTTAGAAAGAAATAGGCCTAACGAAGTAATTCAGCAGTAAAACTCTTCAATGAATGTGTATTGTAGTTGATCCCTATATGTATACTTGTAAAGGAGCAATCTTTTAACGCTTTTAGCAACACGTTCGCGGCGAGAGTTTCAGTAGGAAAGTATTCAAAGTTCTGTTGATTCGCAAACAAGAGCGTTTCCTTTTCAAGGCAGCCGAGTTGCGAACGAAATTCTTTCATAAAAAAAAGAAGAATTACACAGAGCATTAATGTCAACTCATATGTACCAATAAACAGGGACAAAGACGCAACGTTGTTTGAAGCTTTAATTCTAAAAGTATCTGGTATCCTTATAACTGGAAAAGAAATGATGTCTTTAGGGTTAGCTGGAAAGCCAATGGCTACCACTGAATTGATTGCTTGTGTTGCTGTAGCCTATTTAGGAGACTAGTCGGCAAGCATATTCAAAGAAACATTCAATAGCTCTCCTAAGACGAACCCCCGAATGTCTAATTACGTGTCAAAGACCATAAAAAGAATTTACAATACAGATTCCTTTGAGATGTATTTTTAATCCTACCAAGTAATGTTTTATCTTAAAAAACGCAACCATATGCGCAGCGCAATAATGGTTGCGGTTAACATAGTTACGAGACAGTGTTAAAGCGTAATGCAATATGTGACTATGCACCAGATTCTTCTTTAACTTAACACGTAATAATACACCACTGTGTACCGCGTTTTTTTAACAGAAACGTAGAAACAGGCGTTGTGCTGTATTTTCAGATCATTATCCTGGACAATAGTTATATTTCTACTTTCAAGAGCGAAACAAACCTGTAAGGAGTACCTACTGCAGTTTTTCCTTGAAGAAGTGGGCATTCTTCAGGGAAATATACCAGTGATTTTCTGTTGTAAATACGATATAAGTTACTGTCAACGAATCAATCTCGTAGCGGTTCTTAGGAAATTTGTATTCTGTACGAGTTTAGTTTTGACTCACTTGTTATAAAGTGGTACGTCTGTGTTAAAGCACTGGTTGGCCGGCTTTAATTAATTTCCCTGAATTGGCCGCTTGGATGCTAAATGCTAAATGAGTTCTGAACGAACTATGGCCGGCGAGATGTAAATTAGTGGTACAATCGGTCTTGGTAATTAACAAGGGGATTGTAAAATTGTTTTGTACATTTTTTTTCGTTATTTATGATTATACTTAGTTATTGGAACTAATTAGGAAAAGCTTAGGTACATTTAGCGGTAGATTGAACTAGGCAAATGAAGATTAAAGCGAGATTTATAAAAAAACTTGATTTCTTAAAATTTCCATCACATAATCTTTTCTGATATACAAAAATATTAATTCAAATTACCTTAATTCGCGATAGAGAGCAAGTATAAGAATATGAAAGTAGTACACTTCCTTAATACACTAAGTTTACAGGACATCTGTAATTAATAATTATCTAACGTAACATCACTCTTGTAATACCTGAAGGGGTGGGCTGAGGAGTTTAGTACACTCCCACGTTTCACCAGTTATGTTTACGTCCCATTATCGAATAGGTGGTGAGCCTATTGCACATACAGCGGGCATATATTCAGAATCCGAGCCACTACTAGAAAATCTAACGTACAGACATCCGACACTGCCCCATCCAGGATTCCAACCCAGAACTCGCCGATCGGTAGCTGCACTTGCAACCAACACGACCAACGAGGCAATTAATAAGTAGTTCATAAATTACATATAACTCACACACATACTTATGGTTATAATCCTTGGTAATCTTAACCCATTTACAAGGTTCGAACCACCTGGACACCAAGTTCAAAAGAAATCGCTCTCAGAAGTTGTACGTTAAGTTTGAATCTCACGTGAATTCAAAGCGAATTTTTTCGGCATAAAAATAACCAATATCAGTAGCCAATCCATGAACAATGTCTGTGCAAAAAAATCCACGTTGACTGTTTATTTCCTTGCTAACTGAACGAAATACAATGCCACAAACAAATACTCTTTAATTCTGTTAAACAAATTTATCGTTCCTTAAGAGACATTCATTCCGTTATTCCTAATCAATATTTTCTTTTGCAAACAATCATTTTTGTTCTTGGAAACATCTTAGAATAAGAGCTAAGGTCTAGCTTTAAGAACAATAAGCTTTAAACTACTTACTAGTTTTAACTCAATTTTCCAATCAGAATAGAATATTGTGTTTAATTAAGATACAAGGATACTGTCAATACAATGCATGCTAGAAATACTGGAAACCAGTATCTGTTAAAGAAAAAGATTTCTTGATCCTACCAGAATGTTCGACCTCCATTATTTAAAGTTTTTTTGTACAAGCAAATGGGACAGCCGTAGTAAAGTTTCCGACATATTTTGAAGAGCTCCCTAAGTCCTTAGGCTTAGCCTTTTCATGCCTGTGTGACAGCGTTCTAAAATTGAAAAACTTCAGTATAGATCATACAATCACAAGGATGGCCACAAGTTACATTAAATGTTAAATGTTCGCTATTCTAGCGAAACCATGTATGAAACTTAATTTAACTACTATTTTGTATTAGTCTTAAATATATTTTTGAGCGTAATAAACATCATCGAATCTATTGCCATTCTACTGCTTTTTGCTAATTTGCTCTCAGAATGAGAAAGGTGAAAGCTACGCGTGCACGTTAGTTAAATGTCGGTTCGCAAATTATCTACGGAGTAAACAATAATACCGACAACTATTCCGTGTGAAAATTTCCTCACGATGTTTTCCTTCATTGCTATTGTGAATGATACTTAATCGTATTTACACACATAATTTCGTAAAATAAGAGTTGAGCGGTAGAATCCCAACCGCAAACCCTGGATTGGGAGACTGAAATCTAAACCGCGGGGCATCCTCACTTTTTATGTATATCGTCCAAAGTAAAAATAAATATAATTACAATTTGGGCTTTATTGTATATGTTAACAGACTATATATATTTCACTCTATATATTAGTTTTTTTTTATTTTTAATGTACTTTTTATCCTATTATTAGCTGTCTGTGTGGCTACACCAGCTGCCAAGTTGGTCTTGAGGCTAAAGTTATAAATTGGTAACGCGGTGGATATTTGCAATTTGATGGCGTTATTACCATAATCGATGTCCAGGGGCGGCGGAGCCGGTTGATCACTAGGGCGTGTGTGCACTGAGGGAAACCTTTTAGTGGCCGTAATGTATTGACATTAATAAAAGTAACGTTGCCACAATTCATACAGGGCGATTTTATCTCATACTAAGCAGAAATTGACATATAGTGATCACAATATTGATGGATTTAATATACATATAAAACGTTCAATGCATATGTTAAGTAAATCGGTTTCATGCATAGTCCACACATACTGAATTACACTATTACATACTATATTACAATTTTAGGCACATAAAATTAAATAAATAAGCATAATAAGTATTAAACCACTTCTGACCACTCTGGCCAGTTGGTTAGGTTTTATAGTAACAAAAAACAGATAGCCAA
>DWTO01005248.1:0-10888 GCA_018244755.1 Jemadia pseudognetus
GGCCGAAACTAGATTTTTTGGCCGAAACTGGCCGAAACCGAAACCGAAACCGAACCTTCGGTCGGTCACTAATAAATACAAAAGTAAAAGAAAAATATTCATTCACAATGGAACGATTACCAGTCAACTCACAAGTTATTATTATTGTAAGTTACATTCTGTTTCGAAAAATAGCGCGAAAGTATAGACTGTATTCGATCAAAAGTATTGTAAAGACGATGGAAAATGCTTTAAAATAGTAAGCGGATACGTTATTAAAATGAATAGATTAAAAATTTGTATTGGATCCGAATAATTTACCAGATTCGAGAATGTATAAGATTGTATAACATTTTTTATAGTTCATTCAACTCATATGTTATCAGTATATACGGTAGGTGAATCAACAAACAAGATTCGATGGTGTATTTGTGAATATTTCAAACGTTACGTTACATTATGGATTGGAGAACACCGTGGGAAGATTGTCATACGTGATATTTCACACGTAGATAATCGACACGGGCCACGGCACATGGCAATTCGTGATTACTATTTACTTATTAAATGTATCCTATCTTTTTGTCAGACGGTTACAAATTATGTCGCACTTATTTAATTTTAATTAAATTTTGGAACGCTTCGTAATTCGTTGCTGAGTACCAGTATGATTAGATTTCACTTTTCAAAAGGTGCTCCAAATTTGAATGACCGATTTAAAATGTTTTATTTACTAGCATTTAGGATAATTCAATTCAAGATAATTGATATTGAAATATTTTTTATTTTTCTCAAGCATATTAAAACTTTAACTGGTGGAACGTGGGAGATTACTACGTTCCTCTGCCTACCTCCTTGGAGATTACAGGCGTGAAGTTACGCTATTTAACGTTTGTAGAATGGTATTTGTTTAGTTGCTTCAGGGTCTTTTATATTCAGGGATTTTTAAAGTGTATTCTGTGGTACATAAAAGCCCAAAGTACTTTGAGTGTCGTACAAGTGCGAGACCCTATATAGTGGGTTCGATTGGCTGCGCTGAGGGGTAAACGTGGTGTTTATGCCAATTACATCTCGTTGCGCAGATTCAATGGCCAGGCCCTTGTTCCGTGCAACCAAATTGATACTTTCATGTCTATCATTGAATTTATGGCTAGGTTATTACGTTTCAAAATGCATTACGTTGTACATTTTAAAACCATTGTTGGGCATCTTCGGTAATGGTTCCAATTCTAGGCGATGTTCTTGACATTAATGTAAATGTTTTAACATTTTTACTACATATATTAACACACGCGTTCCCATCCGGGGTAGGCAGAGGGCACCAAGTGCAAATTATCCTAATCCTTACAGACTGGACCTGCTTCATACATCATTCTCATCATACGTACACGCCGATTTCGAAGACTTCTGACTCCCCATCACCCAGTCTGTTTAGTCAAGAGTTTTATTTGCCTAAGGATCTGACATTCCTTACGGACGAACTGATGCACAAAGTGGCTTGTTTTGCCGTAAATTACAAGACAGTTGGATTCCAATGTCGTCTCCATAAAATCGTACCTAAAAGTGCCTTTTCTATTTTATTTTTAAGGTATTCCAGAAATCCATTACTTAATTTAAGATCATTACTATTCTTATTGATATTACAATTTCCTTACTGATATCGTTGTTATTCTGTTTTCACTTATGTTTTCTGTATAATACATGTATGCTGTCATCATGTTAATTAAAGTAAATGGTTATCATTTTGATTAACAATACAATAAACTAAATAAATATTTTTTGTGATGTACCTACTTACAAATGTATTTACAAATAGATTATTTTCATGAGCCGAAAATCTTTTTTGCATATTTTATTGTCCTTTGCAAATAACGTAAAAAAATATTACATTTTGTCACATACTCACACATATTTCCATATATTTGAATATTTTTTTTAAATAATTTATTTCCCTATAAGTAACGTAATATGTTTTAAACGTTGCCCGTCTAATCCAACATCTAAGGTTTGTCTAATGGGCGTCCGAGAATAGAACCTCATTTAAATTTCTTGCTCACAATTACTGTGGGTATGTAGGTATATAAGCCTGGGTGGGCTTGTAATTTATATGTAGGTGAAATTGAGCAATTTATACGACACACAGACACACATTTGTAGTTGAATTAATTAAAATATGTATATACACTTATTAAATCCGCTGGTATGTTAGTTTACAAAGATCCTTTTTGTATTTGATCTGTACATTAAATAAGAGAATCAACAACCGGTCATAAGCGAATACTCATCTACGCGTTGTGGTCTGAGAGCCAGAAAAGTAGAAGCTCTTCACAATTCTGACAACGAAGCCAATATAATGCAAACCCTCGAAACTACTTTGATGCACTTCAAGATTACTTTTATGTCTTCCACACCTGAAATTCCTTAATAATGACAAACTGCTTTAGCATGAAGCGTTCTACCAAACAGTTAATTGACTGTTATCGAAGTTTTGTTGCCTCATTGGTAGTATTGGTTGGAAGGGCGAATGCCCGTCCGGAGATCCTGGGTTCGATTCCCGGGTCGAGCACTCAGATATTTCTAATTTAGATTATCTAGTAGTGGCCCGGAGTCTGCAAATGTGCCCGGTATATGGCAATAGGCTCACCACCTACTCCATATTGGAACGTAAACGTAACTGGTGAAACGTGGGAGTGTAGGTACTATATTCCTCTGCCTGCCTCTTCGGGGATTACAGGATTGTAGGTACGTTATCGAAGTTTTTATGACTACGCCTAGCTGACATGTGATAACGTCAATAACCATTTGGTATGTAGTTATACCGTAGCGCAATGTGCCTTACGGGGTCGGCAGAGAACACTGATTGCTAAATATTTGTTCTTACGTCGTATTATGAATGACTATGAATGGTAGTGATGTGTTTCAGTAGGTCGCGTTGTGTGCTTCGGTGCTGTACGGCAGTCGGACAAAGACGGACAGGACGGCCCGTCTCTATCCTCAGCTAACAACGCATTCAGCCTCGCCTCACCCATGGCTCAATACTAAATTGCAAGTAGGTACTAATTAAAAACGAATATAGCATTTTAATTTTTTTTTTCAATGTTGTGATAACGTTATACCAATTCTTATTCAAATAGATTCACATCAAATCCGTTGAGTTTTGTAGTTTGCTTAAAATTATAAGTTTTATTCTCTGATAACATAGATTCAAACTTATAAGAGTCAATATATGGCGTGACTCCAACCTTTATCTATACAGTAAAAATGTATAGAAATCTTACGTACAGATGAAAAAAATATTTTTAAAGTGTCTTCATTTTTTAATACTGCTTGTTCCCAGCTACAACTGTCCGTGTTGACACAACGCGCACAAATTCGTCTTAATCATCCATTGTGTATACATCGCATGTTGATAAAATTATAAATAAATACGCAATTATAAATATTTACATTTTGCAACTGCAATGTGCAATTATATTGCTACCGCACCCAATGTTTGCAATTTCCTATGTACTCGTATTAAATATGTCCACATCGTGTCGAGTTGCAATGCCTACATGTCCAATGGGTGTGGGCGTTTACTTACATGAATAATCAAAAGAAATCAACGACATGAAGAATGTTTTTTAGTATAGAAGCGAATGCACTTGATGCAGTTTTTTATTTGCAACTGATTGCAACCCTATCACAGGTATTTAGACCTGACCCGCTGAGGTATGTTCACTGCAATGTTTCTAGTACTTTCTGATTTCATAAGTGTATGACAAACTTGTTTCATTTTTATATATGTATATTAACTCTACATTTAAAAAGTACTAGGGCTTAGTTTTCTTATAGCACAGACACAAGTTCAAAGTGCCTTCCGTTCCTCGGCCGTTCGAATTAACAATGTCAAGAAAAAATATATATGGTCTTTAGTTATAATACCGACCACCCGTAGATTTAACTCGTACCTAAGGATACAAATACATTGAAAGAAGTTGAAAATATTGATAGGAAAAACCATTAGCTGGACACCGCTGGCTTTAAGGGTATAGTACCTTAGACCATGGAAAGAGATCGAACAATTCCCTGAACTATAACATACATATATTAAGGGTTATTTCAATATGTAGAATAATGATCGAATTTCGCATGGTCATTAGCGCCGTATAAATTTAAATAGTCGTCGTAAATAGTCATTTCTCGCTGATATTTTGATAGCGGTTTTAACCGTTACGGCGGCTAAGATGTTTAGGTCAAGAAACTCGTAAAATTTGGTCGTTTTTATTATTCGTATAGATAACGAACAACGCGGCCGTATGATCGGAACAGGTCCTTTCTGCCTCTTTAGATAAGACAGATCGAGAGTATATACTTCTTACAGAAATATATTTTAAATGTTTGTTTTTATAACATTTTCTGATAAACATTTCATTCAACTATGAACCGCGTTCGTTTGGAACTAACATAAAATATTATCATCTTTTACACAAATTACGAGCAATGTAGTAAAATACAGATGTAGCAAATATTTATTGTGTGACGTGAATTGGAAAACCCCCTTTCGTTTCTTCACCCCCTGGCTCTCAAACAGAAATCGTTACGCCCTCGAAGTGCCCATACATTTCTACTACGAAGATCGAACTCCCGGACTGAATATTGTAAGACGCATTAAATTAGTTTCACCTTGTATTTATAACGTGGTAATACAAGAATTAAGACGGTAATGACGACCGTGACAAAATCAAATACACTCAAACATTATCTTTCCACAAAGATAATGCAGCCACTTCTCATAAAACATTAATCAATCAAAGTTTAACGTGAGACACGGTGTTGCGTATTTATTTTGATCAACGGATTTAACAAGCGAAGTAAAACTGCGAAGGATATTGACTTTTTTCTTATTCTGTTGTAGAAGAATGTTGATTTTGCAGCGCGTACTCTGTGACATCAACTACATGCATACATATCTTCACGCTGGGTCACTTAGAAGGTAGGCAGAGAGCACCGGGTACCAAATACCTCTATCTTCCTATATAAGCATATAGCAAGAAGTAAAGTAAGCACTTTACTTCTTCATATCTAAGTTACATGAAGTCTTTTATCACTTCACCGTAGAACATAAATCCCTTCTCAGTCTAGGAATCAGGATGTAAGCGATTCAAGAACTTCAATGTACCCGACTCAAACAATGTTAATAAAACCTTATCATTCAAGTAAATTATAAATAAATAAACGAAATAAAAGATGAATATGCGTAAGCCACATAAACGTATAGGGAGAGACGTTACAACAAGCTTATGAAATGTCTGTTATCAACCAAGGACAAGGTTAAGAGTATCGTTATAAAAGATAGCAAGGGATCGCGCATTGGCAAATGTTCATTTACGAGTAGGTACTCGTATACACTCGCGGGCACATAGCCTTCGCGCGCTGACGTGTCGCTAACAACTTAAGAATTGCGCTGTTCTTAGTACTTCTTAGCAGATTAATAATTGTTTTTAGCGAGTTAAAATCTATGTTCAGGTAACAGTCGATGTGAACATCGCGGCTACTGAATCAGAATCTTTACGTAATAACCAGCGTTTGGTCAAAACCAGGCAGGGGTGGAGAGCGCAAATGCGTCTTAAAATAAAGCACACCCTATTCAACCTTGCTTTGAAATGTCCTAGCGGATACGCTTGGAGAGTGTTCCGCTCCTTAGCCGATTCGATAAGAAACGCGGCACTAAATTGTTACTTATTTTGTTCAATTATAAAGTGCAGTTATCTCGTTCATATTATCCGGAAGAAATAGGCGTAGGAGTAAAGAACATTACCACGTTTCACCAATTATATGTCCTATCATGGAATACGAAGTGAGCCTATTACCATACACCGGGTACAAATCTAAACTCGAAGCTACTGCTAGGAATTTCAATTTTAAAAAATACTCTGTAGTACCCGACCCGACTAACAAACCCAAGACCTGTCGATCACAGTAGACTTGCCAACCACAACCAAGACTCTAGACGTCTGGACATTAAACATGGGAGCAAACCGTTGCGTTGTTTTGTCCGATAATTAAAGCATAAAATCACAATAATAAGGCAATGTATTAAATTATCGAGGCAGCCCGTAGTCCGTACTACCGCGCAGTACTCTCTTCCGCGTATATCGAGGTCAGTTCACGTGGTTCATCGCGAACTTAATTAATTACAATCCTTACTGTAGTCAGACCAGGGTTACCGGTTCAGCTTCACACTCGCATTGCGTTATAGTCAATGGCACAGTAATAAATAAGTACAAAAACTTATTTATGACTAATGATTGGTCAAGTTATTACCTCAAGTGAATTTACTAGACGTATTGTTTACTTTTTATTTATTTGTTTAGTGTGGCAACTTCAGAATTAGAAATTATACCCAACAAAACATTTTTACATGATCATGATTTGTTATCCTGATTATATTGTTTTATTGGTTTTATATATTTATGTACCTACATATTTCTCTTCTTTCCATTTTTGCTGTCATGTTTTTTCCATATATTTATTATGTCATTTGAATATTTTTATTCATGAACATGTGCATAAATAGGAATTGATGCGGACAAATAAACTAATGAACATTTAGTAAAAAAAACTACAAATTTTACCAAAAAAAAATAATTAACGCGCATTTTCACTCCACTCCTTTCTTCATTTTTAAGAATTCCAAACGCCGTTGTATTGTCAGAAGCTTTTGTGTAATCTTTACAAATGGCAACCCTAACCGAAGTCCACTAACAACCATTCAAATTTATTTGTACCGGGCAAGACCCGCAAGTCCGTTCACGGATTCCTTCATTTATAAAACCCGTTTAAAGTGAATTTTTGGAACCTTTTATTTCTTTGTGTTCGAGTTATTAAGTTAATGTATTTATTACTATCACTTCCTGGCAATTATATATGCGTAACAATACATTCATAAGACAACAAAGGTACTCGTAACTCATGTCCATAATTGATATCTATGAAATAATAAAGGCATGAAAGTTTAGACTCGTTGAAAACTGAATGCTCTTAGTAGTAATATGAAGGTTACCTTAAATTTGGAGTTATGTTTTGAACACCTTAAAATAATCAGTTTAACAGTATTCAAACCCTCTTCAATAAATTGTTTAAAGATGTTTAAGGTCACAAGAAATGTTTGAAGACTAGTCAATTCTTGCCTAATATTAGCACAATTTCTTGCAATCACCGAGGATTCATTGAAGTAAATACAGCCAGGAATCCGATCCGCCCACGGTAATATCATGCAATGGGGAGAATAATTAGAAAAATACTTCACAAATGTATCTCATATTTACAGTTCCACAGTGCTTCATTTATAAGACAATTCTACAAATTTCACATAAAATTATGTGATAATAATCGAAAATCATAAACAATGGGTAAAAGAAAACCGTAGTTAAAATGTATTTTTTAATCATGACATATTTTAAAATATACATTAAAATCAATAGGTACTACATATTTGAAAATTCACTACTAGTAGGTACTACGCATTAAAGTATTGTAAATTTCGATACTATGTAACCATTTAATGTATTGGCAATAATCGGCGCTGTATACGGCTAAAAATGAATAATAAAAGCAAGAATAAATAAAGAGGGTAACACGAGAGACCGAGCCCTTGTCGAACAAAGCTTCGATCTTTTTATTCGAATACTGCGAAGGACTCCCAAAATACAGGCATGTGAAATCTGTTGCACGCACCGGCGCACGTACCGCGCAGCTGTCTGAGGCGGGCTCGCAATAAGAATTGATTATTCGTCGCATCACCGCATGTACGCTCGTACCCGTAGCTATAGCTGCAGCTTCCCTGCAGAAAGGCGGCTCGGGGCCCGCCATGCTGCTCGTTTTGCTCCCCGAAGGCCGCCCGGTTCGATCGTCTCGCCGCATCGGATATGTGTCACTATACCACTACGCATACGACTGCTTCCCTTCGTATAACCTTCAGGCCAGACGGGGACGCGCCATTAAAATAAAACGACGCTCTAATTTATTTCACGATGCGAACATTATTCACGCCTTTTTCATCGGTCGCATTCTTGTACAATTGTAATTAATGCGCCTCCGAAATTTTACTAAGCGATAGGTAAAAAGCGTTTTGGCATTTTGCTAATTTATCGCGCTCTAACTGATTTTAAAGTGGAAACGATATCACGAGGTGACTTTCGCGTGTATCGTGCATAATGTATTCCATAATAATCTGCGTTGTTCGCTCTTAAGATAAACATGTCAATTTTTATGTAAGTCAAATTATCCGGCTCGATTTTTATGTCGCACCTTGCTCGTCCTTGAGGGAAGTTTAAGGCGGACAGTTTGTGTGGTCGCCGCCACTAAACTTCGTATCAACGTGGTTTATGACCGGTTTAGCCAACCATTACCATAGTAATGGTGATGTTTTAGCCAACTAATCAGTACCGGCGGAGCGTCAGCACACAAACGACGAACAAAATGCACGCAGATTTGATTATTGGCGAATTTTAAATGCAATTGAATCTTTAAATAGCTTTATAAGGATGTTATGTATAAAAATATACTCAAGGATAATGTTTTCACTTGAATCAACACCAACAAAGGAACATGACTGAATTTTATAATAAGGGTTTTTAAATTTAAATGTATGGAAAAATAAAATTAGCGTCGTCAATTCGTAGGCGGATTGATTTCTTGCCAAAATCATTTCCTGTCACATTTGCAAGAGACTTGTATTTCCGGTGACTCTAATGCCAACGCGGATGTTAAGATTAAAGCCTGCTTAACAGACTGGTGAAGTAAGGTTTTTTGGTATCTCTTGACATTAAACAATAATGAATTATTTATCAATGTATTTATATAACATTTCCGTGGTTTTTTAATGTGGAAAATATCTAGATTAACTTGGATAACTACAGTTAACTATTATTTATTATTAACACGCCATTAATTTTGCTACGCCCCAAATTTGCGCATCGTTTCCATTTATTTTTTGACGTTATCAAAGTACTATTGGCTATTAACGACACCTGTCAATTAATGGTCCCCGTGTCCCATGTATATTTGTTCGCAAAAAGTCCCCCTAAAGTTAACCAGACACGTCGCTTTTCCTTAGGATTATGATAGTTACAATAAAGATTAAATAGTTGTCTGGTTATCGAACGCTCAGAAACAGCGATACGAGCGTAGTATTATTATTTTATTATTATAGATCCCATAAAGTAGACTTGCGGGGTGGGTAGAGAGCTCCCAACGCTAAATATGTCTGTGCTTACAGACCTGACATCTACATTCTTCGCTGTTTCCATACTAGAATGCTGGTTTCGGAGACGATCGATTACTCCATAGCAGTAGATATTTACGACTTCCTCCTCCAAAAATAATAATGAAGATAGTTTTACAGATTAAAAAGCATGTTTCACAATATTTCATGTCTCACTTAAGGTGTACCTAATCTTTTATGTTTTCTAAATTTTAAGTCAATTTATAGTTTATAGGTTAAATTTACCTTTAAACGTTATGCAATAGCAATTGTGTTACATTTACTTTATTTTTCCTGTTTAACGCTAATAATCGACGTAAAATGTGAGTTTTAAAACAAAATAAGGGCAAAGTAAACAGTTCTATCATTCCACAAAGCGGTCCAGTTTACAATGAACGGATTGTATAACCTGTCCCGGAGCCGTGGGGTAGGTACCGCACGGTCTCCTCCGCAGAGGTCACGTCTTGGAATTAACGGTCAGATGAACCCGAACCGGAAGATTGGCGACATTTTTTTTCTTTTAATAGCTTTAGCCAGCTTCATTATACATAAATGACAAAAGAATCAATTGACATCTTTGGTATCTAACCTATTAAGAATACAGTTACATAATATAATTTTCGTAATCGAATAGAACACTTAGAGGTAAGTGCTAAATTATGTAAACGTAGGATCGTCGAGATTGTTAATTAATTAATAATACTTGAAATACATCATAGGTGTGTGCGTGTACACTCCGCTCCCTTATTCCGCGAGGAATACACGCGTCACGTCATACTTTCTATTTTTATTTAAATACGTGTAAACTTTTTATTTAAATAGGATATTTTTAATTATTTTATACAATCTTAGAGTAGTTAACACATCGTTTAAATATACATTATGTCTGGGTCAAAGATAAATTAACGACAATAAATCTTATATTTTTTTTACTTTACTTTGTGATGTATGTTCTCACCGAAAACTGAGTTGAAAAACTTTAGCTAATATCTTTTTGTACATTTATTAAATGTCAACAAGCAGCATTTTAATGAATACAAAAAGAAAATATTCGCTAATGGATTTCTCCGTTCGTTTTATGTTCCAATTAGAATTCCCATTATAAATCATTGTAATGGCATATATGTAAGCGTACAAGTATATGATAATATATTATGTCCGTATAAATTTTTGCGAAAGTTTGCATGTATGCGTGGATATCATAAATTTAGTTTACGCTGGTTGCAAAAGGCAACGTCATACCGAAAATTAAGGCTTGTCACTTAAATATTCATAGCATCATCTAGTTTTATGAAAGCATTCCACTTAAATATTATTTTTCTGTAGTATTATGTGTGTGTATTATATTTCTTTACGTATGTCTGTAATTGACTAGGCCCTGACTAGTGACTCAAGTTGGTAAACATAATATTCACATTTACGTGACCAGTCAAAAAATATGTAGATACTATTTATAAGAAAATTCAGGTTTTATCTTCTCGCTTGTACTTATTAAATTAAAATTAAACACTGGAGAACTATTATTTTAATGTCTCTGTGGAATAATGTGCCAATAAAGCTTGTTATTAAAGAATCGTCTTCTGACATACTTCTTTGCACTGTGAGAAATAAAAGTATTCTCGTCTCGATAACAGAGCTCCGCATTTCTTGATAGAAACAATA
>DWTO01005249.1:0-10888 GCA_018244755.1 Jemadia pseudognetus
ATAGGCTCACAACCTATTCCATAGTGGGACATAAACGTAATTGGTGAAACGTGGCAGTCTACTACATTCCTCTGCCTACCTCTTCGGGGATCACAGGCGTGAATTTAAGTTTTTCCAATTTCTAGATAACTAAAACGGATTTATGCGATGCTTAATAGCGTGACTAGTGCTGAGCAGGTATCTCGAGTGGTACTATGTGGTTGTATAGTTTATATTACTCATAGTGATATATGTACGATTTAGGCGGTGACGTTGTTTGCGGGCGCGTACATGGTGGTGTCGAGCGTGCTGGAGTGCACTGAGAGTGCGCCCAAGCCTGCGCAACCGCTGCGCGTCGCGTACCTCGCCGCGCCGCCCGCGCCCCCCGCCACGCCGCCCGCGCCCCCCGCGCTCGTGTCGTCGTGCGCGCACTACGCGCCGCCGGCCATGAGCCGACTTTGCAGCCCGGCGTCACCCGGCATGTGATTAAGTTACCTCGTTATACACGTCCCGTACAAAAAAGATGTATCAGTAATATTTATAATCATTGTTTCATAACTAAAATAAACATGTACAGTGTAAGGCTACATTTAACGCAGATACTATTTATCGTTTTAATGCGATGTTGCGTTACGCACGTTATCGCCAATGTTAAATTAGCCGTTATGGGTGTTACAGACAATGTAATATTTGTGTAATTCAAATATTCTTTAGACAGGCTAGACCCGTGTTGGGCTCATTTAATGTACCGTACCTAATCGTTTTTAATAAAGGAATCAAATTGTTTAGTGTCACGTATTGTTGCATTGCTGTCACACAGATATCATTGTTTTCATTTTTTGTTCATTTTTTTTCCATTCGCCTTGTGATTCATGTGTAGTGAAATTATATCAAGTTCGCTATCTAGTTATATTGACTATAGAAATTATCATTTTAATAAATTGGAATTTTCTCTACTATTGGTACGTGTTTTGTATAAGTATTGTTGTAATTGTCCTATTTATGTTATATGTATTTATGTATTAATAAATCAATAAAATATTCTTAACATGTGGATTCCTGAAATACAAAATAGACTGAAGAAATGCATTGGTCAACTAAAATTAAAATGATAACAATAATTTGAGTAAATCAAGTATTCCTTTATTTATTGTCTTATGGATATTTACACACTATTTTTGAATATTAAATAGAAATTATAAAATATTATTGCACGTTTTCTGTATTCGTTAGGTCTGTAACTATAGAAAAACATTAATTGTTAATTAACGTACGTATTTCATTTGTGATAATGAACATTTCTCGATAATACGAGTAACTTAAGAGCGCCTTGAAGTACTTATATTACATAAAAAAAATTTGTATTTATTAATATGTTACGTATTTTGTGCACGTTTTTTTCACGAATTTTATACAATTACGAATGCATGAGAATGTTTAATTATGTTAACTTCCGTATGTTTCCCATGGTCTAATAAAATTAATGCTATGAAAATAACTGTTCGTAAACTGAAAATTGTTTTTTTCTTTTGATAGCTTTTTATTTTTATTTATACATACATAGTGCTTGTTGACAATACGACAACTAAGGCCTTACGTAGTTATGAACGTAGATGAAGGAGACCCACATATTAGTAATGTACATAAATGTAATTTATTGATTCCTTTTATGCACTTCTGGTATATGAATGTAATGGGATATTTTTTTCTCTTTATTTTTTGTAGTTCCAGATACATACTATCGTACGAAGTTAGGTAGGTCCCCGTAGCTCGGGACCAGAATACGAACTAGGGTAGGTATGACCTGACTGGTGTTAAAGGCGACTAAAAGGAGATTTCCGGAGTCCCAAGCGGCTATAGTGCGATGTCGTACTGTCCAGCCAGCGATTCCGGAACGGACAACGATGTGTGTGATTGTATTTCGTCATAAGAAGCGGGAGACGTGGTATGAAACATTCTCTCCTGCGTATAGAGCCCGTACGGGTAGCACATTAGGTGGGGAACCGGTACATTACTTTGGAGATCTCAGAGTCCTCCTAGTAACGCAGAGGACTGTCAACGAAGCAATTAGTGCGGAACAAATCCACATAATGGGTCTGTAAAATTATCTGTCCGATGTGGTGATAATAAAATTATCTATCCGATGTGTGTACTTTTTGAAGGTTTCCTCGTGATAACTAAAAAGGTACTATTGATACATACTTTTACAGAGTTTTGGAGTAAATTTAAGAAAGGGTTTCTATGAAATATTAGCACTTGGGCAATTCTTATAGGTATACCATACACTTAGTTAAGGAGAAAGGATAAAATTTCGCTTTAAAAATCAAACAAATGTTTAGGACATCTTTTTAATTGTATTTTTTGAACACAATACAACGTGCAAGCATCTGAATGCTCTTACGAAATTAGGAAACAATTATATCTCATTTCTATATTTGGTACCTATTTTTGGTTACTGTCGAATTATCCATGAAAACGATTCCTAGTTAAACACAAACAAAAACTATATTATGCAAAATTTCGTACAATTCAGTTGCGAGCGTGCTGGCGGTCTCGAGGCGGTTCCGCATAAACTATTTATCTACAGAACTTGCTAGCGGCGGAACCGCCGGTGGCCGCCCGCGCGCGCGCACCTCCCCGCGCACGCCCCGCGCACGCCCCGCGCGGCGCTTTCCTAGCACCCCTAAACAAATGCAGCAACACTATACATCATATTCACAACAATAGCTAAATAGTACCGTTATATTCTAGGATAATAATTATAAGCGATCATACTTTTTACTTTAGAATTCCAAGATTGCAGTTGCGCCGGTGAGAACGCGCCGGGTCGCGGGACTAGTAGGCCGCACGTACTAAGGGGTACGACAGCGCGCGTCGGCCCACCGCGAGGTCTCTCACTCGCTTCACCACGCTACCTCACTCACTTCACAATCACATCCTCGCGTCGGGCCGAGGCGCATAGTGGACCGACCTCGCGTCGTACTCAGCGCGAGCCACGGACACGGACCGGCCCGGTAGTGGACATCAGTCAGTCGGACGACGTCGAGGTCGGTTCCACTACATGTGACGCACGGCAGAGGAACCGCTCGCTCGACGAACCACTGGGGTGAAGGACGCGGTGGACGCCCACCGGTCGATCACGTCGCGAAGGCATTACGAGATTTGCAGCGCACTACGCTTCTAACTATACGATAACTATAATATTGCTATAACGAGGACAAAATACTCCATGATCGAGCGTCCCCTCACCCCGGGGCCGGCGGCGGCCCCCCGCCGGCGGGCGGGCGCGCCGCTCGCTAAGGTAAGGCCGCAGAGGCAGGCGCCCGCCTCAATTGGTTAAGATTAGGTCTATCTAGAATCAATAGGTGTGGATATGGAGCTCAGGGCGGCTCTAGCGCCGCGCGCCGCGGTGCTTGCGGTGCGGGCGCGGTGCGCGGCCCAGCCACAGCGCCGCCAGCGCCAGCGCCGCCGCCACGTCGCGCCGCGCTCTGCAACACCTCGCATGTAAGCGGCCGTGTCACCAAACAGGCGGCAATGCGCGAACTGACCTAAGTAACTAACTCAATGCTACACGATTGTTTACTTTTCTATTTGAGTAAAACGAATATTCCATTGTAACTTGGAGTCTACATCGTTAGGTCTAAACGTTTATCGTACCTTACAAGTTTTGGACGCCGACTCGCCGTCCGTCGGCCGGTTACTAATCTGCAGCGCAAAACTGGTCGTGATTTTATTTATCTGAGTGACGATCAAAAATGTTATTTACGATGTTTACTATTTAAAAAAACTAGGAGAAAACAGTTAACAATGTCACTAAGTCATGCTTACTGAAGATTAGTAAACGTTTAAAATCCGGTTACTACATTCAAAAACTATCTTTCCGCTGAGCCCTAATATATAGTAGTACCTACATACTAATATATAGCCCTAGTACGTATATTTTAAAAGAAATCCGCAATTCATTTGCGTTCATCTAACTGTTAAACTAGCTTCCTGCTTCTTATAATATCACGGATGGAAGGACTACGATCAGTTATCTGTAGACAAAATATGCGGGTTTGATAGGTTGCTTGTATTACTTATATAAATTTTGATGATAAATGTTATCACGTAACTTGTAACGAACAGTACTTACAATAACGATTTTTTAAATATAGAAACCGGGATCAATTAAAAATCTATGGTAAAGGATAAAAAAGACAACGATATCTAAAAACTAAACAAAGTTATACTTGGTATAAATAACTACGTAATTTCAGTTTTAAAAAACTGCATACTTTTGGTTTGAAATCATAAAACTTTTGTGCAGTAAAATTAATTAATTGAACAATATATCACACATATACTAAGTCCATATTTGTATATTATATCAAATCTTATAGTAAAGTGATTTTCTACAATACTTTTAACCTAATGTTTCAGAATAATAACAGAAAATGAGTTTAATGAAGGTAAAATTGCTGCTTTGTTATGACAGATAATTTTGTTAGAAACATGCTAGCGTTGAAAATGGATCAGAACGATTTTTAACGAACATAACGGCATGGACAGAAAAATAATAAGACATGCAACAAAATGAAACCTAAAATGAAAAGTCTCCGCTTTAATGTCAAGTAATAAAATGTAGTGTCAAATGATAGTAATTCATACAAACATATCAACGACCAACAAGAGTTTATACGGCACACATATACGTATGTGCATATATGATATCAACTTACTTATTACTTACAACATACAATATGTGACATTAAATCGAAAACGTAAGCACACAAAACGTATGTTAATTAGCGTATGTATGAATAAGAAGAGTGGGGATGGTTACCGATGCACACAACACGCGAGATTGCTCACCAAAGTAGCGCACTGCCCGCCCTGCAACAAGCAACGCCGGTCACGTCACGCGCACACGCTCACGCGCCAAGCAGAGCACCGAGCTCGGGTTAGTTCGCCACACACTGACATGAAGCACTCGGCACCGATGGCTCACGGCTGATGTGTTCATATTCTCGATTATTTCAGACATACGGGAAGGTTTTACAGAAAACTTTACGGACAACCTAACGAAGCCAGGAACAAAATGAAGTTCGGATATCAGGGGATTGAATAACCGGATGGCACATCCTTCAAATGACGGATTTACTTTGTCAGCAGTTCATTGATGTGTGTTGTGTGAAAATAATAGGCTATTCGTGGAATTATGATATGTAGGAGATCAATAAGAATGAAACTTTCGTCACATTTAGCTAAGAACGTTGTGGGAGTATATAAATGGATATATTCCAAAGAACCTATTTTTTTATATTTATCACAATAAATTGTTCAGTAATTGGCAAGTTTTCGCTATTACATTAGCTAACTTAAATAACATGTAATCGTATAAGACATGAACGACTACCATGTTGGTAAGGCCTACTGATCGAGAATCACATGATATTAGCCAAGTTTCATATTGTTAAAGGAACTGAGAACAAAAGCGGAATCGTCATTTTATAAATACATTGAGCAATTGCTTTCGGAGGTTACTACAAGATGATGCAGAAAGTATAATAGGTCGTTTTATAAATTATTCTGTGTGAACCTTAATAATTCCTTTGAAATATTATTAGATACTAGAGTTAATAAGGAAGATAAAAGGCAGGGATGGATTCGCCGGTGTCCGGGGGCTCTCTGTCCCGAATGCGTGGGCGAAGAGCGCGCGGCCCGTACCTGGCAGCCGGGGCAGTGCGGCGGCGCGCAGCCCGCCAGCTGCAGGCGGTGCACGCCGCCCGCGTCGCCGCGGCCCCCCGCGCCCGCCGCGTCCCCCGTACCCCCCGCGCCCTCCGCGCCCGCCGCCGGGCAGCAGTCGCCGCCCTCCTCGCAGTCCGGCTCCCAACAGTCCACCTCTCCCATCTTATGACACAGATAAAAAGTAAGACTAGTGTTGTTATTGCACTTACCTACGTGGTTTTTCAATGATTAAATTCGAAATTCGAAAGACAAGGCTGATGATAATAATTATATTACCTATTACTACTACCTACTACTACAAGTGCAGAGCGCTGTACGTGTACTTAAAGCCAGTCGTACAATCGTGTCAATAATTAAAGTAATGTAAGACATACATATAATATTAGAATGTATAGTTATAAAAATGGCAATACTCACCAAGCACTCACATATCTGGCACTGGTAGAGCCAGCGCTCGCCGCTCCGGAACGTCACATGATGCATCTCCTGATGGTGGCAGTGGAAGCGCGCGTCGCAGTGCGCGCAGCACGCCGCCGGCGCCGGCGTCATCATCGCCTCCGCGCTCGACAACTGCAAGGAGTCAACCGCTACAGGAGCAACTAGACTCTCAGGGTGGCTCCGTGACATTGACGATGTTCAATACGTAGTTGGAGAGTTTCTTCTGCTGGACCGTCTATCAGCCTTTGTAAGTCCACTGCTGGGTATAGACCTGTCTTAAATGGTGCCACTTGACGCAGTCCCGTGCCATTCGAATCCAGTTGTCTACTTTATTTTATAAAATCACCTGGTAGGAGAGCGTTCAAAGACCTTTTCCGGGACGTGGCTACCACTCGATGACCTTCCTGGCCCAGTCCTCATGTCCATGCTGGACAATTAGGCTTAAAAAATATAGCTAAATGACAAGCTCGTAGTTAATTGACTTGGCTCAAGATTGTAAGGGATTTTTGCATGTGGCGAATTTCCATGAGTGTATCTGTGTTTCGATGGGCACTAGAAATAGCCGGTCTCAATTATCACAGTAAGGTAACAATCCAGAATCTTATCGGTGGCATTAAAAACGGTTTAACAGCGTTCGACAAATTTATAGAGCAATATTTTGTATATTCACCAATCAAAACGGGAGAATCGGAGCGAGGTACGCTCTAAGCCTCTTTCCTACACTGACGGAAACTGCCTGCGCCCAGCGGCGAGAGATAGAAACGTTGCAATCATTAAACACCAAGATAAGTTCTGTTGTGTGAACAACAGCTGGTTACCGTGGCGGTGACGTTGCCATCGCGGTCGCAGGGGCACGCGGCGCGCTCGCAGCGCACCACGCCGGCGTCGCACGCGCACGCGCGGCACCCCTCGCCCTCCGCCCACCGCGACCCATCCGACATTATCTTGCCTTGCCAAGCACAACCTGCGGACGTGCATACACAAGGTTTATCAGACGATAGAACATCCACGTGTGTTTAAACGTTTAAGCTTTAAATAGATTGCAAGGTTACAGTGTTGACATTCGCGATTTAGTTTATTTTAAATCCAATTATCGTTGCCTTGTTGGTCGCAAGCGAGACTGCCGATCGGGAGGTCCTGGTCTCACATCGTGAGTAGGGTACTATTGGATTTTTCGAGCTTAAATTTTCTAGTAGTGGTAGTCTGGACTTGTGCCTGGTGTATGTCAATATACTCACCACCTTATCTAGTACAAATATGATAAGAAGATATTACTTACTTAAATCACAAGGTTGCGTGTCGCAATCACATCGGAAGCCTCCGTCTATATTCACGCAACGTGCGCTCGGATGGCACGTATGAAAGCCCTCCGAGCACTCGTTTAGATCTGAAATGTTCATATTTTTAGATCTCGTGTTCGGAGTCCAATCTCAACTCATTGGAAATTTTCAATGTAACAGCATGAAAGCAAGTAGACAGTTTGAATGCACCGACCGTCGCAGTGGCCGCGCAGCGGGTCGCGGCGGTACCCGTCGCGGCACACGCAGTAGTAGGAGCCGGGCGTGTTGACGCAGGCGGCGCGCGGCACGCAGGCGCGCGCGCCCGGCGCCGCGCACTCGTCCACGTCGCGCTCGCAGCGCGCGCCGCCGAAGCCGCGCGCGCAGGCGCAGCGCTCCGGCGCGGCGCACACGCCGCCGTTCAAGCAGCCGCCCGTGCAAATCGCTGCAACGACAACACGACACCTCAATGTAAAAAAGCCGTTGTTTAGATCTTTCTTCTAATACGGGTAGTGATCCTGAGAAAATTGAGAAATAAACTTTTTAATTAAACGTTAGTATGAAAAGGGAAAAGGTGGAAGATATTAGGAATACTGTTACGCGGTGCTCGAAATTTTGGCCATCATTGTGGCCACCGCGAAACAATACCGCCAGCCACTAGTATGATACTCGTATTTGTGTTTAAAAGGTCAAAAATGATTCAATGAAATAAACTGAAAGAACTGAGATATATCAATTATTGTGTTATTGTTAATGTACGTTCACATAACCAACATTTTTTTTATTATAAAGTGCACAAAAAGTACATAAGTACTAAGCATTAAAGGAAAACTACACTATTATATATTATTTGCAAACCAAAGCTCATAACTAATCCCAATAACTCCCGTTAAACCGCTTTGTAATTCAGCAGCGATGGCACGTTTACCTATTTACCTTTTCCATTCGCGTCCACCATTAGCAAGACGAATGCGGCACGTTAAAGCGGTATAACCGTGAAGCGAAGACCGAGTGAGAGATCACCGCGGCTGCTGCCGGTTATACGTACGGAGTACCACTCAAGTTTTTAGGGACGAAATTGAACTCCTCAATTCATTGTTAGAAATCCTCAGATAAGGGACAGGGACCACGTTGGACCCCGTTCACGCTACAGTAGTTAGGCGGCGCTCACGCGTGCACACGTAGCCGTCGCCCTCGTAGCCGTGGCGGCAGCGGCACGTGTAGGAGCCGGGCGTGTTGCCGCACTGCGCGTGCGCGTGGCAGCCGTGCGCCGCGCCCGCGCACTCGTCCACCTGCGCGCGCATCACTCGACATGTTACTGATTACTACGAGAACCGCTGAGAATACACACTGGCGGCGCAGGGTCTCCAGCCAGCGACGGACGGATCTAGTGCCAGCATTTACTTTTTCCATATAACATATATAACGTTCTACTTAACTGGAGTCTGTATTTGTACAATAAACTCACCCTCTATTCTATGGTGGGACGTAAACTTAACTGGTGAAAGGTGGGAGTGTATTACTTTACTTTGCCGACCTCTTCAAGGATTACAGGCGCGGTGTTACGTTTTTTAATGATCTACAGAAAACGTCATTCCCAAAACAAATTTCGCGGATTAATGTCAAATTGCAATTTGTTTATTCTGTAGCCATAACTACTTTTCTTACTTGAATATATAAGAGGAGTTTAACTTACTTCAACGCAATTAAATTTATCCCGTCTCGTGTAGCCGGGCAGGCACTGGCACACGTAGCCACCCACTACGTTCACACACTTGGTGTTGGAATGGCAATGATGGCCGTATAGGCCGCCCGCCTGTTGACATTCGTCCACATCTGTATAACAACGTGTATATATTAAAAAATAATACGATAATATATTGCTACAATATTACACACGATGTTTCGACGTTAAATTAGGAACAGGCTGTATTATGGCATTAGACAGCAGATAAATTGTGTATATAAAAATCTGAATACATATTTTATGTACATATAATTTTTACAAGCAGACAGAAATACTCGAGTCTTTTACAGAAGTAGGTCTTAGGTGGAAATCAAACGCACAAGCTGAGCAATCACTTTGACTGTACCTAAACAAAGGGCCTACGTAATTGGTTACGTAATGAAGCAAAAGGCCTGCCAAAACAGTTAATGGGAACAATACTAATATTATTGGCTGCCTAGTCGGTGGTGTTAGTTGCAAGCGCGACTGCCGATCGAGAGATCCTGGGTTCAAATCCTGGCTCGGGTACTATTGGATTTTTCTGACTTAGAATTTTTAGTAATAGATGGGTTCTGGATATGTGCCCCGTGTATGGCATTAGGCTCGTCACTTAGTGCATAGTGGAACGTAAACGTAACTAATGAAACATGGGAGTATACAACACTCCTCTGCTTACCTGTTCGGTGATTACAGGTGTTATATTACGTACTAATATTAATATTACTAAATAACATAACACAAGAATAAAGTATCTTCCCCATAATAGAGACAAAAAGATATGTGTTATTGGCTATACTCATAGTTATAGTCTATTTCGCAATGTAAGTTATAATTTAATTACTCATTAGCCTCGTAAGCTGTATCATAATTTCTAAAGGAAGTGCCTCATGGCGTACACCTTAGTAGAAGAAAAAACTATATAACATAATCGTTTACGGCTAATTTGAACCAACTTAACATTAACAATCGTATTCCTACATTCCTATAGGAGATCAGTTGGCATTGTCCATGGGAGACAGCGGCCAATTGTGACTGCTGCTGACTTGGTTTACGCCCTTCTAGTAAACTAGTAACAACATAATGAACAGTACAATTTATTGGAGTTCCTTTACGAGTTTACTTCAATTTATTAAAGTCTTTACTACTCTAGACAGAGTTTGGACTATTTGACTGAATTAATCTATCGGTACAATGCATATACACCAAATATTCATCTATGCACATCTATTTACTAAGTTGATACGTAAATGTTCGCAACTATTAGCATAATGTACAAGCTATTAAAACATTAATTGTAGTCACCTTCGCAAGTGAGCCCATCTCCCTGGAAGCCTTGGTTGCATTTACACGTGTATTTGGTGTTGAGATTCATGCAAGTCGCGTTCTCGTCGCACGAGTGGCCCATGCTACAGTAGTCAACGCCTAAAATTAAAAATGACAAACGATATACGTTAAAAACATTTATATATATTATTCATATAACGCCTAATTTATTTCTCACTAACCACTAACATCCAATTGCCTTAGCTCCGCTTTTAATTGCATTCAATTAACGCACCAGCCTTTGTTCTGTTATAATATGCGGTAACTAAAGGATTCTGGACTATTGGCCTTGTTGAATTATGCGCATGACAAGTTATTGCTTAAATCCCATTGGATGTACCAGTTCTCACCTCTTCTTTTTACTATTGTTTCGGTAGGTTGAAGCAGTCTGAGTCGTGAGAATACGATGTTAAAC
>DWTO01005250.1:0-10887 GCA_018244755.1 Jemadia pseudognetus
GACACGTGGGACGGTAGTGGCAGTGTGTGGCGTGCGCGCAGTGGTGCGCGACGCTGGCGCAGGTGGCGCTGACGGCGCTGCTGGCGCTGGGCGCGGCGCCGTGCGTGCTGCAGCGCGCCTGTGCGCGCCGCGCGCCGCGCCCGCCCTCCGCCGTCTGCATGCACCGCGTGCGCCCTCGCGAGACGTCTGCATTTAAGTAATACCGTACCAACATATACCTTCACATAAAAATATCTAACGAACCGAATGCTTGTAATTATTCACATCTATGTATCCACTAAACTATATGTATGTAGGTTTTGGGACGTTATTCATACTACGAGCGCTGCACACGAGATGAGACACTCGTAGGACACTCATGAGCATCTTGTATCGAACTTGTTAATCTTGAAAACAATTGTTCTCGTATCGTCACCAGTTTCTCGTCTTGTGAAGTCGAATGTCGTTAAGTTAAAAACTTAATTCTGATGACCCAATATTCACAACAACCGTACTACTCTATATACACTTCGTAAATTACTCTGCAAATTTTTACAATACCTACATTTGATTAATCCTTATGAACAAATGTCTAATTGTTCAGAAAACAAATCAGTTTCTTCTCTGCTGATTATTTTTTAAGTTATGTTTTTCACACACTAAACACACTGCTTTTTATGATCGTTAGGTAATAATGTCTGCTGGAACAAAATGATCAAACTTCGAAGTAGAAGTTAGTATTCTTGTGCAGTTGTTTAGTTGATTCTACGAGACTTAAGGCATCATCAACTCCATCTAATCTCGACCGTTTGTTCGACTTATTCTTACTAACATCTACTTACATTCAACGATATTTATGTTGTAACTGAAATCCAAAAGTCTTTAGTCTTCAGTCTTCAGTCTTTAAACTGTCCAGTATAAAATAGATTAAATTAAAATAGATTAGACTAAGTCGACAATGTAGGGAACCATTTTTTCAAACGATTACGTTTAAGCATGCTTAAATTATTGGAAAAAAGGCCATAAAATAATATGGTCTGTTAACATTTTCCATTTGTAACGTTTTGAGCAACTTACAATTTTAAACAATGAATGACATTGCTTCGTAAAGTAAAAAAAAATATTATCATCGAAACTTATGGTCATCTTATAGGAAACAAAGCAGACCATATGAAAAGAAATTTAAACGAGACTCTTGAGTCGTTCCGTACGTGGTCTCGGCGAGGGCTAAAAAATTCCCAAAAATGTCTCTTCTCGTCTCTTCTAGTTTTTTCCAAACCATATGAGAAAAATCACGCGCTCATGTGAAGCCCTAGAATAGAAACTACGGATACTTGTATGCAGAATGATACAACTGTTTTCTTCAAAGTTAATGGCAAATTATTTTCAACATGGGCCGACACCGGCCGCCGACGAGTCGGCAGTCTGACTCCATGTAGCTCGTGAGTGCGAGGCGCGTGTGCGTGGGCTCGTGGGAGGCGGCGTGGCCGGCGGCGCGGCCGGCGCCGCGGCCGGCGCCGCGCTGTGTCCGTTGATACCTGAACATGACGCCATAAACAGTCTTGTTGTTTGTTGCATTGTATATTTTCTTTGCAGATCTAAAGAATATCCTAAAAATAACTGAGCAACTACGGTTTTAGAAAAAAAGCGTAAGTAATTCGGTAAGATATAATAATTAACTCTTAGTAAATTGCGCCTCGGTTGCTCACAGCTGAACGTACATTTGCTGTTGTTTATCAATATGTCGAAGGTTGGTAAATGTCTGCTGATAAAGCATTACGGATAGTAGTAGCCGGGATCGACTGCCTAGATCGACTGCTACAATGTACCTAAACTATAATTAAAATTTTATCTAAAATCAGGATTGTAATAAATAGGTAGGTACTAAGCGGCGCGCGTGTATGCTATAAAAAATATGTCGATTTCTGTTAATCCTCACCTGGGTTATGCGCTTGTTGGCTGCATAGCGGCTTTCATTTGAATAGAATAGCTGGTATTACTTCGGTAACTCTATTTGTATTAAAGATTACCTACTTGGCACGGTAGTGACTAGTGAACTATCGAAAGTGGGTAGACTGGGTACGGTTGTGACAATTTTCATTTGACAGCCAATAATTTAGCTAGTATTGAAGGTAGCAATATGAATGATATTTATTATTGTGAAGCATATATTTGACTACATATAAATACTTAGATTTTATTTCTATGTATCATGTTTAACTCGTAGGAGTAAGTTACAAAAAAAAAGTGAAAATGTCACAACCGACCACATGGTCGGGACGGTTGTGACAGTGCCTGGGGTTGATAGTGACGGGTTTCAAAAAACACCAAAATTGTCATCAATCGCTTTTACTATCAGCAATATCTAAGTATTCTTATCGTTTACAATTATACCGAATATATAAAGTATTACAATCAGTCTTAAAGCAACAACCTGTACAAAAATAGCAACTAGATAAATCTTATAAATGATGTAGCATTTCCTTCGGCTCGTTCGGCTGAAGTAAGAGCTCCCACTTGCCTTATTCCACGTCTTGCTACTACTTTATCGGATTTTGGGACGGTGGTAACGCCTGTTTCGTCAACATTATATGTATGTTGTGGCTCGTAGGTGTGTCTGTCCAAAAGAGTTTGCATATTGTCATAAAAAGCTTCCATATTTGTTTTATTGAAGCTTGCTGCTCTGAAAAGGCTAGTAGCTTGCACTATATATTTTGACAGTTCTTGCTCCTGCTCCTCAGTGAAAACTTTCTGGGTGCAACATACCCCATCCTAATACTGCTTGTAACATTGTATGCGGCAGCTTTATAGCGTTTTCTAATGTATCGCACAAAAGACATTCGATTAACTTCGTGCATTTCTGCAGCTCTCCTTAACGATGTTCCTCTTTTTTCTTCTTCATAAGCTTCTTCATATTGACATATCATAGATCGACCTCTTTCGGTCTTCCTCAAACGTATCCTTGGCGTCGATAAGCAAAAATACCACATTTTAATTTTGTCACAATCGTACCCAAAAAAACTGTCACAACCGTACCCAAGGTACGCTTTCGCGAAACTAAAATCACTACGGCAATATTAAATAAAATACATACAAAGCAACTACTGCTATTTAATCATTATAGTTTCGCTAATGATTAAAAAAATAAAACATTTCTGTATCTGTAAATACATAACAACAATCATTTAAGTAAATCGAATAAAAATACTTACTTTTGACACTCAAAAAGCAAGGAGGGCCTCTGTGGACATGAGCGTCGCGCGCCAGCTAAGGCGATACTGTGAAACACGTTCAGATCCGCAAGACGCTCATTTTTCCCCTTACACGCTCCTGCCATTCCTTGTAAATTCGGTAATATTACGACTGTCACTACCGTACCCTGGCACTTTCGTACCCAGTCTACCCTACTTCTTAATTTAATGATTTTTGATGACATATTTATCGTTCATGATTTTTTTTAAATATCCACGTTAGCTATGATAAATTTCTATATCGACTGAATGTTCTAATATCTTTCTATTCGCTTAGATTGCAGCTTTTCATAGAAATTGTACCTAGTATATGCACATATATAACTTATCAATATTTGTAAGTATGAGATGAAACGCGTAACTTGGAGGAGATATTAATTTTAAAAAAAATTTAATATGCACACGATATTTCGATTAGAATTTTTATATCTTAAATATAAGGAAAACGAAACGCGATATTAAACAATGGACGTGGTAGAGTTGAGATTCGATGCAATGTTGAAGCAAATGTTGACCTCCGGTAGCGCCTAGCGGTCTCAGTAGGCAAACACCCACCTCGCGGGATCAAGTCGCGCAACCGTACGACACGATCTTTGATTACAAGTCTGATGTCTCATGTTTGTTACCGTAGCGTTTGATAGTAAAATTAGTGCTGCTAATGTTAGGCTCTATGGTGTTAACTTTTGTATCGTATTTGTCGCTCGATATCTACCTATTAGGTATGTGTGATAATAAAGTAAGCTTTCAACTAGTTAAAGTACAATGAATTCTAATATTTCTAATTACGTATAGGCCAATGTTTATAAACATTATTTTTACACTGTCTATTAATATAAATGTGATTTTGTCTGTAGTTCGTAACGTTTTAGATCACCGTGCAGTCCAGGTGTCTCCTCGCCGTTGGCTTTGAACAAAGCTAAGCTATCGTACACTTCGTGTTCGGAAATTTAGTATACAATGAGAATGGATGTTATTCGAACTTTTTTTGTGGTTCACTGAATATTGTAGAGATTTTTCAATTTTTATACTATTATAAAGATCATTCAAAATACTTCAGCATCCCATCTGTACGGGCTTACACGTACATATATGATTAGATACTATGCCGGCTGTTCCAGCGCCGCGCCGCTGCAGACGGCGCGGCGTGTTTGCAAGTTCAACTCGAATTATCTTATCTTTACTGCAAATCTGTTCTCACCAAAATATTTTGCCGTCCAAGTTTCGTACCTCGTGCGACAGACAGCTGGACTGTTCTATTTACTATTCGTGTATTTAATTTTATCTACGATTCATATTTCGACACAAAACCGACTTTTAAATTAAAACTATATAATATATGTGTAAGGTATTTTATATTTATCTAGAGCTTATAGAAGGATTAGGGCTGTAGTCGACTTAAGATGTGAGGCTCTTTAGATGTTAGACTTCTTTTGTTGTTCGGCTTTTATTTGGGTTTAAATGTTTTGTGTAGCTTTGGAACGTTCATGCAAAATTTTATTGTAATATTACTAATCTAAATGGAATATTACCAGGAAGAAGCCGTTATTAAATACATTTAATATTAGCAAAATAACAGAAATTTACCCATTTGCTGTTCATATTTCCTAAAAGTGCTATTATGAATATTATTCAATTTTCCTGTTCAATAAATCTGCTGCAATCATTTACCGAGTTTCCGTGTGTAGACTATTTGTACGTACATCAATGTCAGATTTGTGAAATATTGTATTAGAATTATTACAGTTTAATATAACAATCTCATTACCAGTTTATGGTCAGAGCCATGAACCAAAAGAATGCTAGCATCTAAATGACTTGTACCTACAAAATTATCAGGGGTATTTTAGCGGTAGCGTCGGCTTTTAACCTAGATTACTTATCAAAGATTTATACAAGCTATGGGTATAGTGTTATTTGCATAGAGCTAGATGTCTATATGTCTATTTTATCTGTGGTGTTTAGCGGCACAGTGACGGAGTTGCGAGGGAGTACGTTTGAAATCACAAATATATGTACATATCTACACAATATATATGTACACAATATATATGTACATATGTACACAATATATATGTACGTATGTACACAATATATATGTACATATGGACACAATATATATGTACACAATATATATGTACCACATAAGTATTCGTGACACAACATACATTTTGTAATCGAATCACATTTTCTCGAGTCCTATCCGTGGTCTGAACCCTCAGTACCGACTGTATACCACTTGTGCATAGTAAAAAGAACAAAGTATGCATATTTCACGTTGTTTTCATACGCTAAATAGCTACTTTCGCAGCTCCGCCAGTGTATCCGCGTTGCTAAAATGTTTTAGATGTCGCCGTTTGATTGTCTTAGATAGGGTTACACAGATTATTTCTATAAAATGTGATGTCAATGTTCAGATTATTCAATATTTGCTGTCTTCTATATTACGTGTTAAGTATATCCTATTAGCGTCCAGTGCGATCTTTGTGTATCAGTGTCTAAGCGGCGTGTAGGAGCGCCGCAATGTATCGTACATTTATCTACCTAACACCTATTTATGCCTAGACTAGTTTCAGTAAACGTAGGATTACGACCAAATTAGACAGTAATTTAAATATATCTTAACACACAAATATAATGTTACCTGTACGCTACGAAGCACAGTCGTTCAGACGAGGGGAAATATTAAAGTACAAATTTATCATACGTTCCCCGCAATCTGCGATGCTTTGAGGCTCTTTACTGTACCACTAGTGTTATGTAAGAGGAAGAGGTGTATTGTGTGCTAATTGTTTCTAAATACATTCTGAAATTTAATACCTAAATGTCGTGTTAGATAAATTGGTCGTTATTCAAATTCGATAATTGTTCAATTTTTGAATGTTTCAAAATTACTTAATAATATAATTATTTTAATATTGTACACGATTAATCTCATGTTTGATTGTAATGACGAATCACTTAAATGTTTATAGCTATTTTGTAGCGTTCTAGTTGAATATCGGTGACAGGATCACATTTTCGAATTAAATCGTAATTTTATAACAATTGATGTGCCTAAGTGTAACACTGTATTGTAAATGTATATTGAATAGTTCGGTATTTATTGCAAGTCTCAGGTTCGAGTCGCGCGGCCTTGCGCCGTGCAGAGCGCTGCCGGCTCCATGGAATCATGTGTTTTTGAGACAATAATAACTTCTTATTTGCAATTGTTTAACTTTCATTCACTTTTGCCTATTTCTTAATGTTTGCAACTGTTCAATCAATTTTGACAACAATTTGCTAATAATATTTCTTTTATGTAAGAACACCTGTAATACTAATATTCCATACAAACATAGTTACTTAGAAAAAAACAGTGCTTTCAAACTTAGCAAGTATACACATATGTAGTGGAATATTTTATTCATTAATTGGTATTGCACTATAATGCTGCATTAAAAAAAAACACAATTAAATAGAAGACATAAAATTTTAAATACTTTCAAAATATTTATTACATACTATTATTTTTAAAAGTGCACGTTTGTATGAAATATTGAGTATCTATTTTTTTAAAAATTTCAAAATGTTTCTGATAACTTGATTACCGCATATTGTCACATTGAATAGCGCCCTACCGACTAGCAGTAGGTGTTCTCTGTGCGCGTAGTGGACGTGTTTCGGTCACACTCGACGAATATTGTGTACACGTACGTAGTTGAATGTCGTAACACTAGCTGGTAGATTTCCCAAATTTTATAGCACGCCGTGTTTTTGCATTATCGAATCATAATAATATCCTAGTAATTTTCGTTCGTGTATCGTTTAGATTCGCAACGTGTGCGTTTGGCGGGAGCTGTGGGGGGGGGAGCTGTGGTGGGGGTGAGTCGCCGTGATGTGTATGTATCGTTCATATTCGCTGTGTACACGATGTGATGGTAATCGGGTAGTGTGTAGACTTGATTGTGATATCAATAAACATTTTCATACGAGCATCCAACACTTGTTTCATTTCGTATCCGCAAAAATGTCCAGTCCTTTGATTTCTGTTAATATTCTTTTAATAAAGGTATTTGATAAGTAATTTGTAGAAAATCATTCCTTTTTAACGAAATTATAAAAAATATTTTCTCAAGTCATTGAGGACTGATACCTTGATAGTTTTATAATATGAATTGTTTACTGTGTATACAATTAAAGACATCTATATGAATTGTACGTAGTGTAAGCGAGGGGCGAGGTAGAGGAAATGAAAACAACAAATTATATACCGTATCAAGTAAGCTTTTTTAACTAATTTTATATGGAACACAATACACTATAAAACATCAATTAGAAGATACCGGCCGAATATTTACAACGAACGCGGTCGGCGCGTGTCGCGCGACTGTCGCACGACGATCGTGCGACAGTCGCGCGACCGTCGCACAGCTGGCTTACATATTCGCGAATTTTACAGGATTCCTGTTAGGAGCGGCATGTTAGTATTGCGGATATAAAGTTATATTTGCCTCTGGTGCTTAAACACAATAATCTGACATACATAATAAAGACAACATACATATGTGTATCCCTCACTAGGGCTCCCTGGCAAATAAGTCTCGCGCAATAAATACACTTGGGTGCGTGTTATTTACAGTGAAGTACCGGACTCCAGGGATACCCCGAACATATATGTATACTAAAAATCATCAGTCACAATTTACAAAAATCGCACAGAAACATTATTTATATATATATGTATACATACGTTAACAAAATAAAAATCATATCTGATGTATTAAATTATTTCTCATTTTTACACAAAAGCAGGGATACGACGAGTCGCCGCGGCGGCTGTTAACACTATTTTAAACAAAAAAAAATTAAATATGACAATTGCATACCGTAAAATTATGTTCTGAGATCATATTTAATACATCACAGGAGTTAGAGAAAATTAATTACATTTAACAAAGTACGACGCGCGTTCCATGTTCCCTGCTTCTCGATACTCCGTCCTGCCCCCCCCCGCCCCTCGCGTGCTGGCGAACGACTCCGGAATCCGTTACGATACTATTTGGCACATAACAACATCCGAATACACGTAACAATTACATTTTAATCAAACATCTTTCACGTTGTCCCACAAACGGGGGCGGGGCCGAGGCGGCGAATATAAATACGTGACTAAAATTGTTCAAAAGTCAACCAAGCATTTGTATCTTTAGCAACAATTTTGATTAAAATTGGAAAAAAAATCCGGTTTAGTTCACAAACTTGCCAGAACTAAAATGGACTTTAGCCCTGTCACTACTTTCATTGCGCACTACAATTAAGCTTGTTTTACTGTATATTTAGTGTTTATAACACTGCGACAATACAACCCCATAACGACGAATCCTTAAGAAGTTGTATTATGACGTGCCCCGAACGCACCGCGGCGACCCCGGCGCCCGTCTCGGAGACAACAGAAAACTAAACAAACATAGTTATGTATAAATTCATTCACAAACGTCAAATGAAAGAAGTCATGAGTAAAAGAAAGACTGCAGCGCTTCTTGCGACAAGTTATATATAAAAATAAGTTTCTCTTAAAGTTGTCAAATGAAACAAACAAAAATCAAGAGTTCATTTATAATTTCAATTCATTATAGCGAGACCTGGTCAGACTTACGACTACATACTTACTGCGCGGTCGGAACGCACGGACGAAGCGAGCGTCGCGGCCGGGCGCTGCTGTGGGCGGGAGACTTGCTCGGGAACGGAACATTTAGCGTAGTAAGTAGTCGTTCAGTTCTTGCCTCATCATCATTAACCATACACATTTTTCTTAACCCAAGATACATTCAACATAATATTTAAATTTTTTGAACATTTTAAATATTACGTGTATCTGATGGAGAAATTAAACCGATTAATTAAATCGTCGAAGAAGGAACTCCTCGTTCCAAGCCGGAGACTGCTCCCGTCCGCAACAGAACGACACTCTGTACGCTCGCTCCGCTAACATCGCGTGGTCTCCAATGTTACAATTTTACAACTACCGAATGAAGTGTTATGAAAATGAGAAATGAATATGTGTCTTTTATATTATTTTCCACCGCGACCCTCACACCTAAACTGAAATGAGAGTAATTTGTACTTGACCGAGGGCCGCGGCGCCGGCGCCGGGCGCGCGCCTCTCTCCAGCGAACGGTTAACGCAATAGAAATCCAATATTCAAAACAAACAATCATCGATACTATGAAACATATAATCCGATAAAATACCATCAACAAAACGTATATACTTAATCTGTGCAGTAATAACGAAACAAAACACAAATACTCAAAATTATTGCATTAAAATCGCCTTAAGCTACATCCGTAATACATAAAACATTGGCAAATATATTTCTGCTACGTGCGAGGCACGTAACGAAGCCGTCCCGCGTTGAGTATTTGTATTTCACTTATACTATCTTACTGGTGCTATTGTTACTGCGTTTTGTTTGAACAGTTCAAATGAAATTCGTTGGAAAAAATGTCTTTCGAACCCTTGCGAGAGGGTTCTAAAAGAGCAATTTTCCACTGAACAAAAAAATTCTAAAGTCGCATCAAAAATAATCGCACGGTATTCAGGAGAAAATTTAATTTTCCCCGTTCCGTGTTAGTATTTTCGAGGCCTCCGTCTATTGCGACCCTTCGCTCATCGCATTGGACACCTGTTACGCCGGCTCGACCGTTACACCAAAGTTATCCTTAACATATGACAACTTAAACAATACTAAAATTACCGTTACGTCTACCAATATAACTTAATTTACATGTCAAAGAGATCATAATAAACTTATAAAATAATTGTCACATTGTATATTTAATATATTGCCCTGAACAAAAAAAGATAAAATTAAACATTTGTTGCCAGAGTTTTGCAGGTGTGTAGCCCTTGAGCAATATTTGGTAGTTGTGATGCTAGGTGGCGGTGCGGTGACAATACAATATATTATTAATCATATACGTTACTATATCATGTCTGAAACTATCTTACAAAACTACTTAACATAATTAAATTGTTCTGCACAATGTTAACGCGTCGGCGACATCAAAAAATAATAAATTAAGATATACATATAAAATAATGTTTGCACAATCGCCTGTATAAAGACATGCGCCCAAAATTGAACGACACCACTCGGAGATGGGATGTGTAGCTACTACATGATCTGAGGTACCGCGTCTGCAACAACACACCGGCGACACCGCGCTACCTGAACCGGGTTACCTTCGGAAAGACGATTTCCATTTCCCGGTGAAAATTTTTTCAGACGCACATGTGTGAGTGGCAACCCGATACGGCGTAGTTCAGCTGCCCTCGGGACCGGTCCCTTGCTCGCGTTCAATCCTGGCGCTGCGGTGGCGAGGCCTAGCTGGCGCGCTTGAAGCTCTGCGACAGCCGCGCCACCTTGGGGGGGCGGATGTGCGCCCCGGAGTACTCGTGCTTGTGGGCTGCTGGCGACTTCTTCCCGCTACTCGATAACCGCTTCCGAGGCTTCAGGAAATCTAGAAAGACAGAAACAATTCTTCATTAGATTTTTGGACAGTAATTGAGAAGACTAATTTTTCGGTGCTCTCTGCCTATCCCGCAAGGGACCTGGCGTGAGGATATGTATGTATGTATGTACTAATGGTGAGTTCGAGAATTTTCTCGAGAGCCT
>DWTO01005251.1:0-10886 GCA_018244755.1 Jemadia pseudognetus
TAGAACACTGTACTCGATGATTATCACCTATCTAGACTATCTACCACCAATTCTTGCTTTACCAATTCCAAACTTGAACCCTTCAACTAAAAAGTGGATGAACACATACGTATGTATGTACATATATGCACACACATAAAAACAAAATTTTTATCTATAATCTTTGATAAGTATAACGGCGGTGTATTGTAATTATTATCATTATCAAACTTATAATTGAGCTTCAGACACTGTGCATATCTGAATTGTGAGACTGCGGTTAATCGATTGTGCAAATATCGAGTTCAATTTGGAGTTCTACGGTCTGAACATAACAATCGGTGTTCAAATAGGGAATATCGGTGTTCAGACGGTATCAGCGCAGTGCTACCGGTTTGCTTGATTTTAATCAAAAGTTTCGATTGGGCTAACCACTTGGTCGAAAGCGATCGAGCCGTGTGTTCGGTTCGCACGGCGCTGAACGTAAACGGACTTCACCGGCTGCGAACGAAACCTGGGGGCTAAATCTATTTACAAACGTATAATTGACGAAATTTCAAACCTGTGTACAACGCGCTTTAACCGTCCGAAGTCGAATGTAACTTGTTATAACTTTGTCGCTGTCGTGTTTCGAGAGTAGGAACAAACTTGCGAGGCAATGTTAGATCACTGGTACCTATGTGCTTTGCTCATTATTGTGGCAAGCTATGTTTTAATCAACTCCAGTGCCATAGTGGAACATTGCAGTATAAGCGATGCTTTTAATGCAGTAACGTTTTTTTCCGAACGGCACGTTAGGTATAATCCTCTCCGTTTTGTGCTTAAGTGAAATAAAAATAATAAATTGTTCTCAAAGTGAGATAGCCACTCAAATTAAGCACCTGAATAAATTGTGTGATAATCCGCAGCAGTCTTTTAATGCTTTATTTTAGGGTGCCGCTGGCGAGGAAGGCGTTCGGAGAAGAATAAACGAATTAGATAATGATTATTCCCATTTCATTTACTTCTCCTTGATCCTAGTAATTGGGGAAATTTGGCTGAAGTCTGATAAGATATTGGGCGAATATTGGGGACCACCCAATAGGGTGGTCCCATCGGGGATCTTTTAATCGTATTTAGCGCTTTTATCATCTGAAGGCGAGTAACGGGACAATGAATTTATGAGAAAACCTAATTTTTATAATCGATATCAAAATTTATAACTACGAAGATATTTTACAATAAGTTCGTAAAAATAACGCACCAGAGAAAGCAGATTAATAACCCGTTATACATAACTTCATAAGGAAAACAGTTTTGTAAATTAATATAAATTTGTTTATTAGATTCGGTCGATATTGACAGTGTTCGCGAACTCATGATTGAAATATAGTTTTGTAGAAGACCAAGTTACAAGAAAAAGCAAGCCTTGTGAGCGCCAGAGCTTTTAATTTATATTTTTCTCTTTGGCTTAGACTGCGGGCAGAGTTCATAATGGACAAAACATTAACTCGGCCTACTTTGGGGTGAAAGCTTTCAGAGCTTTTCGACTCATCTCGTGTTAATATCCCTGTACGTAACAAGAATACCTCTTGTCGTATTACTTCTAGTGTTTTATTCACGTGTTTGTTACAGAAGTTGATTTTAACATATGTTGCCGTAAACAAAATAAAAAGATAAAATTCACTTTCGTTTCGCTTTTCCAAATTTCTGGCATTCCAGACCACGCGGGTTACGCTTCACTTGCATAGCTGGTTTGTACGTGATAGTTGAATAGGCAGTTTTGTGTTCCGAAACCGTATATTTGATACGAAACGACATGTTCACGTAAACAGCTATTGAATTTAAATGGCAGAGAAACGCACTCGTAGATATATGGGAAGCATACTAATGTGCACAAAATATTCATTTCGAAAGGGAAATTTTTAATGAATAGAGTTGTTTACGTATATATGTATATGTTTATCGGTTGAAGAAACTGGAAAGAATATCATATATGGTTTGTTAATTAATACATATGTCGGTTCTTTATCTATAATATATTCATATTATATGCTTATAAGCAATGATTGACCAATGAGATGAGTGAAAGCGTCATAAGGGTGAAAACAGATATATGCAACCTTTCCACGTTCCTATGGGTTTAGTATGTTTTGTTAGTTATTATAAATTACGGGGATTGCACTGATATTTGAGTTAGATTCTGAATGGGAATAAAAAAAATTGACATGTATGTATTTGATTCCCATTGGGATAAAAAAAACCCTATTATTGTACAAGCATGCTTCTTCAAAACTGTTACGCGAAAAGATATTACAACAATGTTGGTGAAATATTTTCAGATGAAACGGAATTTTGTAAGAACATTGTAGTACCACCGCCCTTCACACTTCTTTTTAGTGTGTGTGTTTCTCTGTTATAGGAACGTGACGTAAAATAACATTAAAAAAAAGTTATATGAGATGTTTAAAATATTAATTTATAATCAAAGGTAAAGATACTTTCGAAAGAAATCTACGTAAAAGTTTCTTTTATTTTAAGCATACAATTTCATCTTTCTGAACTTTGAGAAGATACTTTTAACAGGTTTTGTAATAATCTCCGTGTAATTTTCAGCCGCGGCCCGTAAGTTAATATTTGCTGAAGTGAAAGCTATCTTTGACGAGATTAATACCCATCTGGTGAAAAGTAATAATTTCCAAGCGAATTTTCATTATATTTCGAAAGATTTTGTGAAAAGTCTAATAGTTGTACAAGTACAGTTCAGGATTGAGACTTAGCCTGCGGTTTTTATGGATCACGGATATTGAATTTTATTTCATATTTTTTTAGTTTCAAGTTTATCACAATCTTACAAAGATCCTCATTACTATCATATCAGGCCTGAAGTGGTCCTTCAACATTCATCACCTTTATGATTTAACTACATATATTCTCTTTTGAATAAATCTTTTAAACATATACTTTACAAAACGTCGCGTCTGTATTACAAAGATATTAAAGGAATTTATAAAACAACAATGTCTTCTGTAATAGATGGAAGAGCGTAGAATATTTTGGCGATTAACGATTTAATTAGTTCGCGTGTAACACACACATAAATTGAGAACAAATCTCCCACTTTCCCCTGAATTAAGAGATTCGCTTATTACTTGCGGTACCCTTTTAACGTTTATGGGGAAAAGTTGCGGAACAATTGCGTACAGCTCAGTGAATGTATATACAGTGAGCGTCTGTGTCATTGAGCCTTAAAACAGCCTTCAGAAATTAGTATCAGCCTATTTGAACCAGCTTTGGCCATAACAGTAACATTTTAAGACACAAACTTATCTAATCGCGTGAAAGCAAATTAAGATTAGACACTAAATATGCAATCCCTATCCCTATGCAACAGAATACAAAAAAGGACATTATACATACTTACAATATATGAAATTGAATACAATGTGATGAAAACTTCCAAATAATACTTCCGTAGTGGGAATATATTTTATTATTTATATTACGGTACGGCTTTTAACTTTCGTTTTATTGTAGTGTGCGCGTGTAAGGTGCGCTTTATTGTAGCGAAAGCTTTGGAATGAGCCACGTGAACCTCAAAGGACTGACGAAGTATGACCTTAAGGATTATGCTCGGTTTTTAAATATTTTGACTATATGACGCCTGTATTGCTATTTGAAGGATATATATGATAAAGACTTAAATACACATGTAGGTTTTATGAATAAAATCATTTCATGTAGTCATTTAAACATTTTTAATAAAATACATTAAATTATTGCATCTTCATTCATTTAAAATTATAACATTGTCTACATAAAATCAAACGAACTCGTGCAAACGGATTAATAAAGGATTCCTATAAATCGTGGAAAATTTAGAGGTTCCCTTATTACTTGCGGTAATGTGCCCTTTTAACTTTTATAGCGTAAAGTTGTGGAATGAGTCGCGCGGGGCTCGGCGGACTAATACAACCGAGCTTTGTTAGTATGAAGTTTTATTTAAAACTCCTGTATTCACAGGTAAGATCGGTTGGATAGTTTGTAATGAACAAGTTGTGCGTATTATAGATTTCAAGTGACGTCATTGCAATTATTTTCGGCTATATGCTCCATAACGTGTTTTTCTAGATTTGTTATGTCGTGTTTTATAGTGGGTACTATATACCGGACCTACCTAAAACTATACTCAGTTTAAAGTATCCATTGAATAATTTTGTTCACTTTATTTTTGTGTTTATCAATTCTCGTTTGATTAGGTGTAGTTTAAGCATCCATGAAAGAGATATTCGCGCGTCGTGTCAGTGTGAATTGTGTCTAAATACTGGTAAAATACCTATAATATATAATAAATGCAAAGAACATTACAAACTTCATTGAATGGTATGTTTGTTCATTACTATAGTATACATTACTATCACTAAACAATAATTGTACTGAATCATTTGTCTATGTAATCTTAAGAGGAAAAACCATGTTGTTCTACATTTTAACTTCTCTTAATTTAAGCGTATTAAATGAGATAATATTCAGTTTGTGAATTAAAAATAATACGAGGACATTTTTAAATATTACAAAAATCTCTCTTTATGTTTAATGCAGACATTATTTAAACTACTGTTGAACAGGTAGTAAAGCCGCAATGACATTTTAACATCAACGATTAATGAAACAATTTTCGGCGCGAAAATAATTAAAGTGACATTATCGTCTGTAATACATAGTGTTGTCGGTACAATCGAGTGGGCCAACTTACCCAATAAATTACCGCCCTTCACACTTCATCGAATAGAGGGATCCTATTATAGCAATTATAGGGGGACGTATTAGAGGCAAGTCAGGACGAGGTGATTCAACGATATTGAGTTATCCCAGGTGCGTGTCGTATTCTTGGAAATATAGGGCTGGTTTATTATTATAATGTTTACGTCACATTTTAGACACAGAATATTCTAGAGGAATATACATGATATTGGAAAACAGTAAACTTCACTCGAAAGTATTCGGTAAATTTGTTCGATTTAAAATTTTTCTAATTATTTCGTAACTTTCGTCAACAGGCGGTAAAAGAAAGCGCATTTTAATTCATTCTTTAATATTCTAAAACGATAAAAAATAACCAACAGGGTTACGTAAAAATATAAAATCGTCTATCTCATAACAAGAGTCAAAAGATTATGCAAGAACGTATATGTATATATCGAAGCGGGTGCAGAGAAGTCGCGAGTAATTCTCCTATATTAACTTATCTCAGGTGCGTGGTAAATACTCCGTGGGCCTATTTTGCAACATCGCAGCAGATACAGTCTGAATGGAAGCGCCCATTTTTTTCACCTATCTAAACGACTTTCTTCCGTTCAACTTTGGGCTAGCACCGGAGCGAACAGTTTTATTATCCTTAATATGGGCCTCTATGCAGAACATCGCACTTTGTAAAGAGTGTAGAACTTTATCTAGAGTGATTTTAAGAAAGTTCTGATATGGCAACGGTTATTATTCGTAATATCGTTAACGGTTTTTATTTGAAGATATTAATTTTTACATCTAATAATAAGTGTATATATTTGTATTTACTCTATGGTAAGCGAAGTCTGTCACAACGCTCTTGGCCTGTGTGGAACGCTGTGGCCTCAACCGTTCACATTTTGCACCGAGGTCCGTGTTAAATTTTGAAATAATAAAAAGGTTAATAGTTATGATGATTTGTATTTGAATGAAAAAAGTTGTAAACACAACAACACCTTTGTATATTAAAAATGTTATATGAAATATATTATTTGTATGGTATGTATTTTATTTCTATTGTATTTTACCTAATTTGTATTGTAAAATAGATATACTTAAGTTTGCAATGTTTGTACGCGTATTCTAGATTAGTTAAGTGTAAGTAGTGAGTTGTCGCAACCGTTTATTTTCTAGTTTCGAATTATAGTTCTTTAGGGTCACTTAATCTCAAACTAATCTTCATATGCCGTCTGAAAACATCCCACATATGGCTTCGATATAACCGAACCTAACCCGAACCTTCATCTTTCCTCACTACCACAGTATGGTGAAGTATGTTGCAGGTCCACACTTTTAACTCAACACAATGGCGATTCACTACATTCATAATAATATCATTAAACATTAAAATTAGTAAACACAATAATAATACAGTGCAAAGCGTTTCTAGTATATACTAGAAACGCTTTGGTATGGTATATACCATAGCTAAATTTCCACGTAAGCTGCTATCACTGAAGGAGAAAAAATATTACTTATTACCCGCGATGTTTGTATCCATGTTGGCGAAAACGACGTAAATTCGCAAAGTAGGTTAAAAGCATTCATGTTGTCCCTTCCTTCCGACTTTACCTCCTTAAGAATACTTATGGCAAAAGTGTCGCGCGTTCTTTATAGCCCGCCCGAGGTGGAGACGTGCGAAATTATTGCGTATATACGCGATAACGCAACGTCGCCGAGGGTGCCGAGGCGGCTATTGTGCGTTCAGCGGCGTCCCAAACGCGCATAAACTTATCCAATTACTTACAATTTATATGTGAATACGACATTGTATTGCGCACGCCGAACTGCCATCTAATCTATACGCGCCACTGATGGCACGATCGATGGACACACCAATATCACTTTATAATACTGCCCATCTTGAGATTAGCGATGTAATCCGCGATATGAGTTTCAGATCGCGACTTTAGTGATTATGGAATGTAGGTTGAAACCTCTAACAGTTGGATACAGCTTACGTCGCGTTACGGAATCCGTTCGTTGAAGGAATCTAGTCTTAATATTGACGGGAAATCATTTCCGAACTTCAAACATTCCAACTCCACGCATTAATCTTGAAACTTCACATATAATGGATTACAACTTGTTTTATTACATGTAACTGAGTTGTTCAATATTCTAATATGAGAACTAGTGAATTTTGGTCAAGAACTAAATTAATATCATTGGATGTACTTAGTAAAATATTTTTATTAATTCATAAGCATTATCATTCATAAGCTTTGTTATCGCTGCTATTATTATTATAGCATCACACTCGGTCCTTTATGGGATAGGCAGAGGATGAAGTGTTAAGAAAGGAGAAATGTAAAAGAAACATGTCAGATCTGTAAGGATAAAGATGTTTACCCTTTAACCTCTCCCTTAAAGATGTTATATTTTCAATTTCACTTATGTTTTGTAACATCGTTGTTATAGAAGTTATCACACGTCAAATATATTGCAAGTGAAGCGAATATTCTGTTAACGCCAGATTGCCTGCGCTGAATACAATACCGTCGCGATTCGGAATTGACGTTGAATGATTTAGATTTCCCTACACTTTCCATGTGACGGGATGAATTATTTTAAAACGCTATAAACATGTATAAATATTTTTTGTTATGTAAAAAAATGTCGGTAATTGACTTTTTAACATCCTTATCTACATATGTATATAGGTTCATATCATTATATTGCATATTAATCTTAATGTAGGCAGAGAGCACCAAATGCCAAATATCTCTATTCTTGCACACCTGCCGTTCCTCTTCCACATTCTCTGTGCCCTCTGCCTACCCCGCAAGGGACCTGGCGTGAGGATATGTAATGTAATCTTAATGTAATATTATAATATAATTTAACACATGAACCATGATTAAAACCTGTGCTATGTGATAGAGTATATCTCCAATTAAAGTTTTTGTTCTCATATCTGAAATTTTTTATTTCATGTGGTATGCGTGTTCAACTTGACGTGTTTTTATTCGTTTCACCAATATTATCAATATTTTACGAGCATTTCCATATTAGTGTCATGATGAAAACCACGCATTACTGGTTTAAATCTACTTAGTATTCATTATTAACTCTTCCTGTATTTCGATTTAGTATGAAATATTTTATGTCTACCCATTCCATGTTATTCCAGTGCCCCAAAGTTAATATGAGTGAAAGAAGTTATACAACGCACCGCTTTTGAATACTAACGCTTTCCGCCTCGAGTGCTCTTGACGTTAAATGATGCTCATGTAGCTCGAACGCCGATCAGATATTCATCTCAGAATACTTAATGTAGGACGATTTGAAACGAAAATAAAATAGAAATATATTTTTATTATTCCTTTATCCTGTCTTACGTCATTTTCTCTCGACTATTACATTAAATGGAACGCTTTTGTGGGTCCCGAACCGTATGTATAATTAAGGAAGGTTTATGCGTTTAGCATTCTGTTTGTTGATTTGGGGAACACGTTAAGCAATCGGTTCCGGGTGTTATTATTGTTAACGAAGATCCCAAAGGGCAGTTCATATTTTCCGATATACTGGCTCGTCAATAACTCATTTTGTCAAAATCCATTTTTCACTCTCAATAGGGCCTGCAGACTATGCTACTAGATAAATCATTAAATAAATTAGGCCATTAAATAAATCAGTTACATTTCTTAGTTGAGTCGTATTTTCTTATTCCCTATATCCTAAAGCGCAGTATATTTCAATCGTGACTTAACGGCTATATGTCAAGTTAGTAGTTATGCAACATTAACGCATAACAAATACGTTAGTCTGGCACGGTCGTTAATTGATTCAAATGCTACAATAGCATTTATTATTACTTTCAAACTACGCATAGGTATACCTAATGCTAATAGATAATTAAATCTCCCCGACATTACCCACAGTAAAGGGTAAATAAATAATTAATATATCAAACTTAGTTTGTAAAACTTGAAATAAATACAATGCACGTATTTATTTAAGTCTCCAAAACAAGTGTGTAGGTGGTACAAAATGAAGATGAAGCAATGTAGTACGATGTTTTACTTAACTGAAGTATGTACATTTGATTATATGTTGTTTCCCGAAAATTTCATTTAATAAAAGAAGGATAATTAAACTTATAATCTGTCGTGTACAAATTTTAGAAGAACATTACTTAACAGTTACATAAAATAAGACTAATTAGACATGAACACAATAAAGTTCAAAATCTTTTAATATTTTTATACTATTTATGGCACGAAAATGAAAAAAGGCCAAAAAATAAAACTTGACATTTACTTCCGCTACTAAATCCCTTATCAAGATCGGTAGCTAACCATAAAATGATTTATTTCGTTCTGATAACACGGACCCGGGAAGATGTTTTTTTGTAAAAGAATAACTTACGTTGAACGACCTATAAAGATAATAAAAAAACCACTTTTCAACTTGTCTTGATAAAGTGAAGAAAATAGATGCAGTATGCAAAAATAAGAAAATGTTTTCTATTTTAAAACGCTGACTAACCAGAAATGTAAAATAAATTTGACCTATTATTAAGTACGTTAAATTGGCTTATTCTTATCAATTTTCGCAAGTATCTATAAATTATGACAATATGATAATCTGGTATGTTTTAAACCTTTGATTTAATTATAGAGCTTCGAAGTGGATAACGAAATTTATAAATAACTAAGTAAAGACTCAAGTTTTCAGTCATATATTCAATTCATAAATACACGTAGTCACTAAAGGGGAATATCAAAACTTTCAACCCTTCAACAGCGAATAATCAACCCTTCGAGTACGACTTTCATTTGGATTACATATACCTATATTATATATCGAAAACATAACATTTCACGACGAGAGCCTGACGATGAAACCTGAAAGTAAAGAACGGAATTCTTCAATGGTTATAATAATCCCCTCGAGGTTAGGCTCATTTGGTTTGTTTTCAGGAGTCATAATATTGTTGCGCAATCACAGACATCGAGTTCGTTGGCAATACGCAAAGTTATTACGGGATTTCATTGAAGTGGCTTGCAGCTCGGCCGAGTTTGGTACAAATTCCCAATTTATTTATTGCCACTGATGACAATGCAGAACACTCTACCCCGCCGCATTGCAGTGCCTAATTGAGATACCCCAAAAGGGTGACTTAAGTACGTGGAGTCGAATGAGGAAAAAGTTCCTTTGCGTTGACGACGTTAAGTGCCTTACGAATGCTGCTGGTTGGAAATTCCATTTGCTTGATTTTCTTATAGATATCGAGGTCGATTCCATTTAAACCTTCATTTATATTGTAAGAACACATCATTAACACATACTTGATGTTAAATTACTAATAAATGTCAATGTTAATAAAATGTCAATTTTACTTAATTGAGTAGATCTTGTTATTAACTTCATTAACAATCTTTTATTATTTCCGCTGTTAGACATAGGTACCCTCTCTATGAGAGACATTAAGGGCAGTATCGTATAATATTCGACACTACATATGTATTTACTACTAACTATGGTAGGATATATAAAGTAATTGGGGAAACGTGGGCGTGTCTACCTCTTCCTGGAATACAGGCGTGACGTTACGTTCACTTGTAGTAAGGAGTTTCCCTTTGTTAGTTAGTTGTACCCTTTTTCGTGTTTTGAATAAAAAATACATCGTATCCGGTCGTTGACAACATTACACTATATACAGTAAAAGGAAAATGTATTTGAACGAACAAAACAAGTGCAATAAATATCGGAGCATAGCGTGGAAAGCCAAAAAGAACGCGTTGTATGCCCACGTGAAGCTCAGGGTGTTTATTTTTTACGAGTTTCACAATATTGACACATTGTTAGCGCCTCCTCCAATAGCAACACTTGACGTAGTGTGCTGTTTTTCCAAGCGCACAATATTCTGGTGGTTTAAACTCTGTGCCAAAATTTGGCGAAGTAATAATATTTCCTACCTTTGTCAGATCAACTGGTAATTGTCAGATTTGCATGTTATAATAATTGTCTATGTAATTCGATAATTCGTTGTATACATTAATTTTGTTTCGTCATTCGTTCGCAATATTTTGAATGTAATATTTTGACTCCTTCGTTGGTTGTGCTGGTTGCAAGCGCGACTGCCGATCGGGATATTCAGGATTCTGATCCCGGGTTGGGAACTATTGGATTTTTAT
>DWTO01005252.1:0-10886 GCA_018244755.1 Jemadia pseudognetus
ACGTTGTCCGTCCCGGACACTCTTCGTCTCTCATGATATTATTCTTTCTCCACTTCATCATACGTTGTTCTCTTCGATTACGAAATTTCATCTATCATATATCCATAATGCAATATTAATATGAATTTTGATTTTACTTAAAATAATTACGTAGACATTAGCACATAACTACAACGAAATTTAAACAAAATCCTAAAATCTGTATACATCTAGACGTTTAGGCAAAAAGCCAGGGCGTAAGCCATGAAATGTTCTTTTCACAAACACTTTACACAATGTTTAAAAATTAGGACATTATTAAGGTTTAGAATAATCGTAATTCTTAATATAGATTGCCATTCGCAAATGATCTCACTACTTTAGAAAGCAATATGACGCAGCCTTAGGTGGGTCCAGCACAGTTGAGTCATTAAAGTGACGTAAGGGTATTTTATCACAAATAGTATAAAGCACTTGCCATTCGTATAAACCTAAACACTGATAAAGAGTAGTATAAAATAAACCTGAGTCCATTCATCGTCGACCCAGGCTTCCAGGCTTAGAATATATGTAGTTGAACGCTACGCCAGCGAGAGCACCAAACCAGCGCGCAGACAGCTATAACCCGTTTACTTATATGTCTTAAATATTACAGGAACCAAGAGAATTAATCTCGAGAAGAAACAAATAGAGTCAAAATATGGGTTTCTATCATTAAACTGCAAAAAATCTTAAACGTAGTGTTCGTACGTAAAGCATCTTCAATTTTCTTTGTCTTCAAGCAATTAACTATAACAAAGTCATACAATGGACCAGTGTGTTGGAAGGTTCACACACTCCTCCAACAATACTCGCCACTTAATTGAAAAAATACTCAAGTGTCCGACACACGGAAGCCTCTTCGAGTTATTGTATGTTGATCGAGATCCATAATATTCATAGCTACATATATGAAGACATATTGTTATTCGCTGCGAATGATATTTGTGTATTAGTTACAATACATTTATTAGGTCATTGGAAAATCATAGTAATATTACTGAATAATTGAAATAAGATAAATAGAATAACACTAGGATTAATTTATAGTCTACATTAAATAATTGTACGGTGCATGTCCACTGCTGGACATAGGCCTCCCCTGAGGGGTTATGGCCATAATACACGGATAAACAAGTTAAACATGAAAAATACACAAAACAAATATGTAAATGTCTAAGATTTGACATTTCGAATCCAAAATATTGTCCAGATAGCTGATACACTCAGAGCAAAGTTAATAAAATTCAAAATAACGTAAAAACATCTACTGACTAATTATTTATAACTTCAAAAACATTCATCGAATTTTTCAACAGTTTTCGTTCAAATAATAAAAAAATGAATATCGAAGAGAACGTTTGAGATGACCAAGTCGCGCCGGCCTTCGCTAAACACACCCACCTGAGCGATTGAGTCACTATCGCCCACAATGCAGCTAATCTCTCTGTTATTAGCATTACGATTTTTGCATACAACTAGCTACCAGCTACCATGACCTCCAATATCATATTACATACCCGCATTAGGTGTTCGGTCGTTGCGTGGCGCTACGCTTAGCATTCATTGCATTATATAATCGGGACAAGGTGTTAGAAATTTCTAGATATTTCTAATATTAAAATCAACATTTTCAACATATTATTTATTTTTTCACTAACCACGACTACTAAATCTTTAGTTTAGTTAAAGGTACGACGCGTTGTCTTGAAATATACATAACTTATTTGTCGAAGTTTCTTGAACTCAGAAGTTTATCATTGAGTTTTCAATATCTAGGGTCCGAACACCCTATAAATGGTTTTTTAAACCGAGACAAATCTGAACTGACGACTTGACGGATGGTAACTCTACGTACAACTATGGGGGATAATATAAAAGCAATTAACGAACGAACCATGACACATTTTAAAATACGTACGGTTCAAGTTCCAGTTTGTTTATGTAATATTAAATCAAGCGCTATAGTAGATAATTAACATTATTTAGTAGCTGCCTCGTTGGTCGTGTTGGTTGCAAGCGCAACTGCCGTTCGGTAGGTCCTGGGCTTAAATCAGATCGGGCACTACTGGATTTTTCTAATTTAGATTTACTAGTAGTGGCTTGGAGTTTGGGAATTTGCCCGGTGTATGGCAATAGGCTCACCACCTGTTCCATATCGGGACGTAAAAGTAACTGTCGAAACGTGGGAGTATACCACATTTCTCTTCGGGGTTTATAGGCGTGATGTTACGTTGTTACGTTATTTAGTAGAAAAATCGTGAGCATCGATTAACATAATTAAAAAAGCCAACCTTTATAGACAGCATTTATAGAGGGTTATGCAATGTCTATCATATCTTATTTGATCACTATTTTCGGCTCAAATTCAAAGAGCTTTAAGGCGAATTAAAAGTAAATTTCAATACAGCTTGAACTTTTGAACATTAATCAGTAATTTTAAATTACAAAGCTAGCAAAGACATATACGCCAACTCGTGTTAAGGTTTCAACGTACAACAGAAAACATGTTCCGCGTGTTAACTACGCTACGCGACCCCAAGCACGTCTTCCGCCTCGTACATTGAGTTGATGACACATGCTTTGCGACTGTTGAAAAATCAGTAGGTCGGGTTTTGACGCTCACCATCACCACCTTCCTTGGAACACATCAATGCTAGTATTACAAATGTCTTAGAGCAACCATAAGTGCGGATTTTCTCAATCACATTAATGACTTTCCTATTTTTCTAAGTTAGAATTTATATTAATAGATCAGAGTATGGTTTTGTGCCCGACTTATGACAATACTCGGAGATGGGGGTGTCAGAAGTGTCTGAAACCAACGTGCGTATACAGACGACAAAAGCAACAAAGAAAGAATAACATCGAATCTGCAAGCATAGATAGATTTGACACTCGACGTTCCCTGCCTACCCGCAAGAGATCGAGCGTGATAACATAATAATAATAGTCACCGTCACAAAATCTTACATCGTTCCGCTGCTTGACACGGCCTCCTACCGAAATGAGACAAGTTGACGCTATAGTCCACCAAATGTGCCACGCTTAGTGGTAATTGACGCGTTTTAAATACAAAACAAATATCATAGACATTTAAATTAAGAACGGTTTCTGATTTATTACAATTGTCGTACCGATTGCAAAATCTTAACCAACAGTATTTAGTGCTTTGTGTTAGTGTGTACTCATATATAGAGATCCTGTCTACTATTTTATGGCGTCCGGTTGTTAAGCCGGCGGACGCGAGTTGTTCCCAAATTAGCCAGTGCGAATGCCGGCCACGGCACACCGCTGATGCCGGTGAGATAATAATTATGTATTAAGCCGTCACGCACACTACCCCAGTAGCGTTAGTCTGTTAACATAGATTGAATACTATTTGAATAATGTACGAAAGAATCTCTAATTTGTAAATATTTATATATGTATGTGTGCGCTGCTACCATTATGTTCACAATTGCTTTACTACAATATCTACACCTATTTCCGTCACAATGTCGTTCCAACATTTATTAACAGTCTGTGTGCAGTCCCAAGGGCCACGACTACAACGATGACTTGCAGTCTGTTTGCAGTATCACTGCAACTATTTCAACCGTACAAAAACTGCAATTCAATTACAATTTCCAACTGCTGCGCGGTGCGTATGCACTCCGTGTAGACATTTAAAGTCGTTAGTTACAGTCGCCAATCAGATTGTTACCCATAATAAAATTGACACAGCACTGCAAGAACGGTATGTAAATGGACAACTGTATTGTGTATAGACTGTGGTGCCGATGCGGGTCCGGCGAGTGAGTCATACGCTGATTCCATGTCAATGTAACGCCGCTGAACTTGCCACCGCGCTCCGACTTTCCACTTAATTGGAGTACATTTTTCACGTCGATAGCCAAATAGTAACCCTAATTAAAGCCAATTGCATTATCATTCGATCGTCTCTCGATAGATCGCACATTGTGAAGTGTGTCGATTGCATTGTGTGTAATGACCTGGCCTTGTTTATATGGCGATGTTCTTAATTTGTTTTTCTATTAATGTGTTGGTTGTTTGTAAGAAATACACTATTGACCTATAACGAATGAAGTGTTCATAATTATTTCTGTGTTGCATATAGTTTTACAGTAATTAAGTCAATAAAACATAATGAATATATAGAACGTTGTTAAAATCAATACATAAATAATTACCCTGACAACTTTCTCCTACACTCATGAAACAAAAAAAATGGATATTTTTATACACAAAAGAAAAACATATTTATTTTAGCAATAAATAAAAAAGTATTTAAGAATTGATTGATAAAATTTAATTAATTAGGTGCATTATATTTCAATAAACAGTACGTTGGCTATAAATCAATCATTACCACTACTGACTGCCTCATTCTTGATTTAGACAAAAACTTTCACGGCTGAAAATTCCGATCAGATGTTTGATTAAGTAAGATTTTTTGCTTTCAATTTGACAGAATAGCTCAAAAACCTTACTTATTTTGAACTTGTGGATAGGAAATTCATCTATAAAGTGAAATTTGTTTGACAAATTCATAGTAGGCATGATTATTTTAATAATCTACATTTATACAATCTAACTTTATCTGAAAATTAGATTTGTAAGTTAATATTATAAAAAATGGTTTTATTGTATCTTTCTTAATAAAGATGTCTCGAAATCCTGTATTACGTTGACACTAAAATTTGAGCACTCGTTTCATTAAAATTTCAGAGATTCATACAAAATTACGCTAACATGACGTCAGCAATTACTCTCAGCATAATTTCATAATTCTAAAACCCAATCAATTATACATAGAGCTAATACATATTTCAGCAATCTGCAGAATGAAAACAATATATCAGTTACTTTATGATTCGGTAGTGAAGCAAAAACAGCCGCCTTCAGAGCGTAACGCAGAACGTTCCAACGTATTTCTGGCTTTACTCAAACTAGTTATATCGGTTATTGTTCTCTGAAAGAGATAGTGCAACACAATACCTACAAGTGGTTCACTTTCAAAGCGTAAAGACGCTGCATATCTCGGGCCCCCACGTTCTAGAAACGTCATTCACCTGTCCAGGAAGGTGTTATGGGGCCGTATTTCATTAACGCCGATGCCATCTCTGCGTATCTGGAATAGGGAATTTTGCGCTTCGCTTCATTCGACATGTGACTCTTACTCACCTGTCGTTGAAGCATCTGAGGAATTCAGATCGCCTTGCATACCCAAACCACGTACTGTCGTAACACTCATTCCTGAGGAACAAGGTGAATTCTGACGCGAACAGAATAGTAACAGTAAAACAAACGAATGCAACTGGTTCTGAAAACTAGCACGGAAAACTTATAACCCCCCCCCCCAACCTCCCCCACCTCTCCGCCTGTTTTCGTCTAACTGTCAACAACAGGACGGCTACGACGCAGAGTCCTGAGATTTTTCATACCAAGTCTAAATAAGAGTACATATGAATGAACATGCAGGACTTTACGTAAGAGACGTACGTAATGTTGAACATACAAATTAAGTGCCGCAGTTTCCTTCATGCTACACTTTTCCTGTTAATAAATGGCTCAATACCTAATAGAACATTCACTTCAATAAAAACAAAAGCCAGTGCGTTAAATGGGTCTAGTATATAAATAGTTTTTAGACGAACAATAGTGGTATTTTTATTTTCTATATATTCTCATGTATGTGACTTATGTATCTTTTTGAGAATAAATGTCTATAAATCTATAAATGGCAAATAAAAGCGTGTTAAACACAAATAGCCTAGTTTTTCTAATGTTGTGTACTGTGTTCCAAAAACAGATTTCTTTGATTTTTAAGTTCATGTGCATTAATGTAACTGTTTGAAAGCTTGTAAGGCTGAATGGAGGGATATAAACAACACATCGTTTTGACCTTATTATGCATATCACCTTACGTGTCAAAACTTTATAACCCACGCATTTACGTTTCATCAAAATTTTACCGTTAACATTGATATGAAAGTGTTTTTGTATTTTATTACGCACTTGTTAAGCGTGCTGCGTTACTTTGTATCGATTACGAGAATATTACTACCAATATTTATAGTTGGAGCACATAGCTATGTTGGGATTTTTATGTTTGTTTTTAGAGATAAATTGGTGAGTAGTCTGTTATTTTTCGACGGACGCAGATCAGCGCCAGCCACTTGATCAGTACAGTACAGTGAGATCAGTAAGTTAGCTCAAGAAACTATAATAACAAAAAGAATTGAACTTACAATTAATTAGTCTCTGCAATACCTTCTCACTAAAAGGAATAAATTAAGTTTATATATAATACAGTTGTCCTTTTATTACTCGAACGTGACTTAAAAAATTGTAAGTTCTTTAATAATTATCTCTCCGTTAGTCTTTACCTTGATACGAATATTATTGATGGAAGAATCTTTTAAATCGCTTGCAATAATTTCATAAAAACAAATATGAACGTACAACATTTATATAAATGTTTAAAATAACCCTTATAATTGTTGTTTATCCCTTTACTTTTTATTGTTTTTCTCTCTTTTTATTCTAGATAGTTGAAAATAATTAACATTACATACTTGTAATCCGCTGTAAGATATCATTACCAACATCATCATTAGCCTATTACAGTCCACTGGCGGAAATAAACCTCCTCTGAGAGGTTATGCACATAACCCCGACGTCGGGCATGTGGGTTGGTGATAGCTGAGCACAGCTTTCTCGCTTTACCTACACAACCTTCCAGAGACGATACGATAGTAGGTATGAAATACTCTCCGAGTTTCTTACTGGGTATGCAGAGAAAAACAAATGTCTAATATATCTATCCTTACATACCTGCTACGTCTACATTTTATAATACACAATTGAAAAAAATCGTGACCCTACTGATATTGTTGTACTGTGGCCAGTAAGATTGAATGCGCACACGCCGCCGGAAACCGCATTTTCGCAGAAGCGGCGCGTGTGTAAACATTGCTGAACCCAGTTCTTTAATAAGTTGGCGAAACGCAGCCCTCAGCCAACGTCGCTTGTAGCGGTACATTCAACAAGCGATTTTACTATACGTACTTGTCAAAATGTAATTTCCTTTTTCCCGTTTAAATTTTACTGAATAAATGTAGGTACAAAGTTCATAATAACAGACGCTCTTACAGTAAAATCACGATTTCGTTTATATTTAGGCTGGCTACACGCAGACGGACCACCTGATGGTATGTGGTCACGGTTGCCATGTCGAACATTTGGAACAGCCGACGAGTGCCAAAATCGTTGCCGGTTTTGGAGAGCTCTCTTTGCTCCTTTCATATAGTACTCTACGCCATAGTGGTCCTGCAAAATGTCATGTTTGTAAATGATAAAAATAAAATTAATATAAATAACATTTAAGTACTAGGTTAAATGGTTTCAATTCACTATCCAATGTTCCAATACATCCCCTGGGGCCACAATGTATTAAAAATATCCATAATTACAAATGTAAATATTATTTTGGTTGTTTAATCCTACCAGCCATCTCCTATTAGTTAGTTATTTAGTAGTTATCCTAATTTAAAACGTACTTTTAAGTAACGTCTTTTTAAAAATGTTAAGTCATGTCTTAGTAACAAAATCCTCAGTAAAGTGTTGTTGTTTGAATTTTAAACAATGTTCTGAAACGTACAAAAATGAATGCGACATGCTTTTACACTTACCCGAATAACGTTTGTTCGTGGCCCGTGACGTAATACACCTAGAGACGTTGTTAGCTTACAACGCTGTGCAAACTCTACAACTCGAGAGACGTAGAGACGACTAATTGAGTGCTCTATGTAAACGAAGTCATTCAGTTCACAACGGTATGAACCGTTTTCTTTGAACTGTTGAACTAAATGTACATAAAGCATAATGCTGAGTACTAGTCCGTGTACAGTTTAGAGTTCACCACGCTGCACACACCACGTTATCTAACTGGTTTCTTAATCGGAGGTTTGTTAAGCCATATGATAGCGGTTAAAGATGGAAATTGTTAACTGAAAGTAACACCGAACGCTCAACATACCCATCCAAAAGATTTAAAAATGTGTTCGAAATTGTATGAACCTGGATTTACTTTTGTGAATTTCTAACATAGTCAAACCCCTGAAGCCGGCATGCTTCTATAAAAAAAGTGACGATACATATCATATTTGTAAGTATAGCAATATTATGCAATCTGCATAGCCCATAAGAGACATGGTGTGATAATATAATATTAATAAAACATACTTAGAAAATACATAATCACAGGATGGGACAAAAACTAAAGTTCGACGCAATGGAGGCATGAGTGTTGGCGTTAGTCACACGCAGTGCACATGTGAATACTAACGAGGCGGTAGCGGGAACCGCCGAATGTTTAGTTACCAGTGCTGCGTGGGTTTGTCGCCGCGTCGTGACTCGCCCGACGCTCGCCCGACGCTCGCTCACATGTTGACAACGCATAAGGAACGCTTTAAAACTTTAAATCACTATCAAACTGTATGTACAACCCGTGCGCAATAACCTAACACGTAAAACGTAAAATCACGCTTGTAATCCACGAAAAGTTAAGCAGAAGAGTGTAGTACATTCCCAGATTCTCTAATTATGTTTAGAGACCGTGGAATAAGGGGGGAGCATGTTGTCATACACCAGGCACAAATCCAGACTCCGAGATAAGATCCAAATATTAGACAAACGTAAGACTTGCATGATAGTGTTACAGCGGTGTAAATGCGTGTGTTAGATATATTAAATGTTTAATATGTATATTAACACGTGTGTATATTGCGAAGAAACTGCTATCAACCTTTTTATACACTTCAAGAGATTGTTAGCGATACTATAGCTTTATTTAAATTGGAAAAAAATGGCATTTAATCAATAAAAAACTGCATACATAGCTATGGCAGGCAGGTCCCAAGTCATCGCGAACTGATTATATGTAACTGCTATATCTATTGTATGTATTCTTTGTATGTATTACTTCACATAGTTACTTATTTCTCTCCTTAACAGATGCTCTGTATAATACAGTAAGAAAATACAAATTACACTTATCGCACTGCATCTGTGCAAAAACTGCATCATTACTTCGGTGAACAATTCGGACAGGTTATGAGAGAGCGGGCAGGGTGCGTATGAAACGTTTTACGGCGGTCATAAATATCTTTTCCGTTACATTGTAACTTTATCAGTCGTTTGCGCACCGTGGTATTTTAAGGATACATTAATTACCAAAAATTTTTACATGTCAATGTACAGATTGTTAAAGGACGAAAAATATTTTGTTACAGTTTGCATTATAGCTTCTTGTATTTTTATTTATATGTACCGAAAGGTATTATGTTTGTCTGCCAACTCGTACTTGACCAGCGCGGCACACTTTGACGGCCTTAACCCTCTCATTGTGAGTGCTCACAACCCGTGCTCAACAGGTGTATTATAAAAGGGTTGAAAATATTAGCGATTATTAAGAATTAAGCCGGCTGGACTCACGTGCGTTTTTTCGGGATGGCCCAACTAGTTTCGGACCTATACGAGGTCCTTCCTCATGAGCTCCCGCCGTTTGCAGCGAGGTCGCGACGGAGACTTAATTCTTAAGAATGTGTAACACTCACGAAACATTTAACAATAACATATTGGCGATGTTCATCATAAATCTATAATAACGTGAAATATACACTATACTACCAACAATTAACAACAAACATATTAAATTGCAATTTACAACAACAATATATTTATGCTGATTTTCGTAATCCAAAACCGCGGTGAAAGTGCTCGAAAATGATATACGACCAAATAAAAATTTATAGAGAAGTAGATCAAATGTAAAACTATAAATACTTGAGCAATAAAAGTATAAGGGCGTTGCAACACCTCTGCGTTTTACTTTCTATTTCTAACACCTAATAAATTGTGGTTTAGAAAATTAAATGAGTCCGGATAATTTTACAGTTTATTAATATTTCTTTAGGGCAAAACTTTTTCTTTTTCTTCTTTACCTATATCGAAGACATCAGTTCGATAATTCATTTTTCATAAATAATAATTTTTCATACATATTAATTTATGTGCCAGAGATCGATGTCACGCTTCAATTGAGGCGAACATAATGTTGAGATAAATAAGCTATAAATAAATAACAATAATATAACCGCTTTAGAAAGACGTCCATATAAATTTCACTGTCAACTTAATTACACTGTGTTGCATCGTATGAATCCGAATAAAGTTTGAACAAATAATAGAATATGCACAGTTAATTTTAAAGAAGCAAAGATACTTATCTCTGAAGACACTGATTGTATAATATAGTATCTAAACTATTCCCACATAATTACTAACAGTGCCTGGGTCTGCGATGACGCCGATGAGTCAACATCGGCTCGGGGTCAAGAACATTGCCTACCTGACGAGCTTCGTCTGTGCCACTAAACACGAACTCACAAAAACTTACATGCAAACAGGCTTAACACTGACACTAACTCTCATAAACCTATGTACATTTAGAGTATAATGGAATCACATTTCCGACAGCGATTCTCCCTTGGTAAATCTGGGTGTCATTACGGTCCATACCGTCATTGCAAGATTTGCATTTGCATTTGCAAGATTTATTCTAGATCATCACTAATATGGATTAGTGCAGAAATCAATGATTATATTCTTCGTTTTTCAATTGTGCCTTTCACTAAGCTTTTGATAATTGTTTAAGACGATATGTGGTGGGGTATTTAATTGATAATAATATTGAATGTAAAGATTATTAGCAACAATATAAATATGGGACGTAAAAGTAACTGGTGAAACGTGGGAGTGGTTCTGCATTCCTCTGCCTACCTCTTCGGGGATTACAGGCG
>DWTO01005253.1:0-10882 GCA_018244755.1 Jemadia pseudognetus
AGGTCTGTAAGGATTGAGCTATTTGGCACTCGGTTCTCTCTGCCTACCCCGTAAGGGACCTGGCGTGAAGATATGTTTGTATGTATATTACAAATATTTGCTTTTTAACCTCATCGAAGTTTACCTGTTTGTTACCCTTTTTTAAGTCATCAAGTTTGGTACACACCTCGCTAACTTGAGTGCTGCGTATAAACAGTTTACTAAACAGTTTGTTCGTACAGAATAGAAATCACAGCTCTCATCCACCGCGCGAGCATAGCGTGGCTCGCTCGTCATTATATCAGTTTCACCACAATTTCGTTGGAAAGCGGAGTGCGCGACCGCGTGAAACGGTATTCTACAAGACAAGTGTACAAATATGCGCTTAATTGCATTCAAACGTCCAACAAATGTGCTATTTCCAAGTCAATATAATCAATTAACAACAGAAAAAGGCGACACATCGCATGTAACTATTTCGTTGGAATTCGCTCGATAATGTAAAATTCCCGATTTTCACTGATATTTTAGTTATTATCAGCATAATGCTTGTTAATGTGTAACTATGTATCATTACTAAAAAGTACACTGGAATGGTAAAGAAGAATCACATGGTTCTAAAAATTTGAAATTAAATTGCAACATATAACAAATAATATAAGCACTCATTGCAATATATTCAAACAGATTTGTCCAAACATTTAACTACTTGACATCTAACGCGTTTATTACTTAACAATAATTGCGTTAGCAAAACTATCTTAATTATTTCCATTGCAAAAACTGTCAAGATGGAATTGGGATACCGGGTTGTTCAACTTCTAATAATACATGTCATTTTTATGTCATCATCACATCTCTGTGAACCGCGAGGGGCCCACGCTACGTCATCGCACTATTGAGAGTTTTTAAGACGTTTAACCTGGCAGCGTAAAGTATCAGCGAACGCGTTTTGTTCCACTCAATCCAGATATCGCTAGAAACTCATATGTACATTTACAAGAAAAGACAAACACAATATAATAATATATTTTGATAAAAGCGTACGAAATATTGGAATGCGCATGGGAAGTGTATTCCAAAAATAATTCACAGGTCATATAACTAAAGCCCAATTCAAAAATAAAAAGCTGATTTCTATTGTCCAATAGAATAAAATATCAAATAAAATATTCTCCGTTCATCGACGGAAGTTAGTTGCGTTTGATTTTTAGTCTTCGGTTTTTTAAGAATCGTTAAAAAACATCTAAACATTTGACGAACAAACACTAAACGAACGAGTGTTATTAACATATTTCAATTAATTTATTATATTATATCATCAGTATTTCGGTTAAGAGAAACGTCGCCCCTCCCGTTAATGCTTTTTGAATCACAGTAACAATTGATTAAATTAAAATTATTTAAATAAATGACTTCAAATATATAGTTGTGTCATATTTTAATTAAGCGTATGGAGATTCATAATAAAAAAAGACAGTGGGTATTTAGGCGACTCTATCGTTGATTGGTCGCTAACTTTACTAAAACGACTTATTCAATTTACATTCACGTTACTGCGCCGAAATACGCTGTGTTCTCTTTATTGGGCCTGGACATTAATAATATAAGGTCATCGCGCTAGCTTACGAACCGGAACGTCCATAGACTAGCGTGTACCGTGTAAAAAAACTAGTCGTTTACTATTTGTAGAATAGAGTCTACTTATTGTTATTATCTTCTCAGTGATAGCGCACCGTCTCTGTTTAGTTCTGAGACCAATTTATTAAAATTCTGCATTTGAATAATTCAACACTTGTATTATACCTCTACATTTGTATAACTTAACATCTGTATCAATACATTCCTATAACTTAACATCTGTATAACTCTACATTTATATAACTTAACATCTGTATCACTACATTCCTATAACTGAACATCTGTATAACTCTACAATTGTATAACATAACATCTGTATAACTCTACATTTATATAACTTAACATCTGTATCCGTACATTCCTATAACTAAACATCTGTATAACTCTACAATTGTAAAACATAACATGTGTATAACTCTACATTTGTAGAAGTCCGCACTTGTGTTATAACTCTACGTTTATTTCTGCATAGGCATATCCCTCAACATTTTTATATTTCTACGTTGATGCATCTCTACCTGTATATTTTGCAACGATTATCTTATCACAAGTTATAAATTTACACAACAAATGCTAGTTAAATAACAAATGACACTGTAATATGTCACTCAATATATATTACAGTGTCATTTGTTAAATTTATATTCAAATAGACCTCTGTTCACTGTTACTTTATAATTGTCTAACAATGTACTGTGTTTATTCTTAAACACGGTAATTTTTTAGTTTAATAATTACAATTCAACCGTAGGGTATAAAAGGACCGGGGGCGTTTACAATGTTGTACGAAAAAGGAAGAAAATAGAAAATACAATCAATCACAATTTCATATGTTTCTTGACTCTTTTCAAAATAGAGATTTGAATTTTACTACATATTTGACAATGTAATATTACCTCAGTATCTCTCCGAAGGGGTAGGCAGACGAGTGTGGTATACTCGCACGATTCACTAGTTACATTTCCGTCATATTTGTGTAGGTATTATTATCAGTATATACGTAGATTCTTTTTTTAAAACTTACAGATTTTAAAACTATACACATACATATTTGTAACGAAACATATTCGCGCGTTTTATATCATAGCGAGTACTTATTATCAAAATCTCTTGTATAAATATATGTACATACATATGTTAACAATTTTGGTACTAATTAGTACATGAATCGAATGCTCTTTCAATTAGAAACATGCTACCAGTATATATTCCCTACATTATTAACATCAATTAATTAGTTTCAGTGATACAATGGAAAATAGTTTTGTCGGACTTATTAAAGACTGTATCTGACATTGTTATACGTATATATTAATCGAGAGTGTCTTTTCTAAAGTACTTATGTTAATATCGTGCTAATTTAATTAATTTATAATAGATATGACGACTGAGATGATGACTGCCTCGTTGGTCGTGTTGGTTGTAAGTGCGACTGACGATCATCTGGAGGTCCTGGGTTCGATACCCGGGTCGGGCACTACAGAATTTTTCTAATTTAGATTTTCCATCTCAGTCCACTGCTGGACATAGCCCCCCCCCCTCCAAAGAGCGGCCCCGCGCCCTGTCTTCGGCTTGCCGCAAATAAAATAATACAATAACAGAAATACAATTCTAGTACTAATACTATTTCTCAAATAATAAATAAACTAGAATGCCAAATGAAGTGCAAGGTCAAGTAGAGTTTCAGTTTGAACTGAAATTATTCCGTTCGATAGTTTAAATCCAGCTTCGGGCGATTTTTTAATAAGACGTCCGACCGCAATAGTGTAACGCGGTACTAGGTAGGCGGTAGACGTCGCGGTAACGAATTTTTCTCTCTAATTACTTCGTGTCAGGGCGATTGTGCAGGAAATGCTCCGGCGCCGGACAAAGGACCCCGGGACATTTATTAATAAGATCTCTCCTACTGCAATTTCCTTGAATAAAACCGCTATTAAAAATATTAATATCAAACGATATACATAATGGTAATAATTTATTTATGTCCATTATTTTCGGTTGTTTGTCCCAACTAATATTCGACACTCAAAAAAAAATGCTTATTCCGTGACTTTGAAGCAAATTCTAGAAACTGAACACAACAGCGAAAAACGGAGAGTTTCAAGTAAGAAAGCCTTCCGTGTGAACCTTCCGAAACAGGTGAGCTATTAGTTGATGGAGGAGATAGAAGTCTTTGTACGTAGAGACTTATAAATGTGAAAGAAACGCGTCTTACCTGTAAGTATAGATATATTTGACACTCATTGCTCTCTGCCTACTCCGTAAGGGACTTTACTTGATGGTATAATAATAATAACATAACATCATGCATGTAATCCCCGAAGAGGTAGGCAGAGGAATGTAGAACACTTTTTTTATTTATTCTGAATAGGCTAGCTTTTGGCCACAGTCTTGCCTGATGGAAAGCAATGATGTGGCCTAAGATGTAGCAAGCTTGCCTATAAGATGCCTATTCACGTTAAATTTGAAGAGAAATACTCCCACGTTTCGCCAGTTAGTTTACGTCCCACTATGGGATAGATGGTGCGCCTATTGCGCTGCACCGCGCACATATCCAAACTCTGAGCCACAACTAGAAAATCTAAATTAGATAAATTTAGTAGTGCCCGACCCGATAATTAAACTCAGGAGCTCCCGGTCGGCAGTCACACTTGCAACCAACACGACTAACGAGGCAGTTAAGTAATAATAATAATAAGTGTAAAGAAAAACATTTATTTACACGGCAATGTTTTCGCTAAAAGGATTATTGAGTTAGGGTCAGGTCATTCCATCTTCTGTAATATAATGAGATTCTTTTTAATTTTGCAATTGCTCCTCATATTTTAACAAAGGGCGCTTCGCTTGCTAGATCCGTTATAATGTCGTCATAAAAAATATCTCACTAGGAAGAATATAATAGGGAAAAAAGGTGGTTCTTGCCTCCTTGTGGCGTAGGTATAGAAATAAATTGGTCCAGGTCATCGTGACAGGAGTGGGTTAACATGGGTTTATTCATTTACTCATTTTCATTTTTATTTTCGTAAAAAAATATTAGTATGTTCGTATTTCCCTTCATTGTCCAGCATAAAAGTAGTTAGTTATGTTTTGTATTTTGATTCTAGTATATGATTAGGGTAAAGTATGGGTTTGTCTCAGTATTTCACTATTTTATCGTAGTATTAAAAAACATCATGCTATATCATTTTGTTAACTTTAGTAGGACACCGGTAACAATAAATATTTGTACAATACGATCCGACGTCCTTATTACCTTAATCGAACGAAAATTCGCACTAAAAATTACAAGTTCCTATAATTCCATCGCTTCCCCGATTTATTAAGGGAGACGGGAACAGCAGGGCAGTAAGTGGGGCTCTTAAATCGGGACATAAATTTCCTCCATACCTGAGTTGTTCCACTAATCATTTAATGCCACATTTGCGTCTCGATGCAAATGAATGTCACGGCATGACAGCGTGCGATCGAGAGAATTACACAGTTTATCTTTAATTCATTTTAATAACTACTTCATATTTACTGATTGTACAAAAAGCATGTTAGGTCTATAATGATGTCGAGAAGGTTAACTATATAGGTATAATAATAATTAGGGTGGCATTAACACGATGTTTTTGTATCTTTGATTAGAATGTCCGTAATTAAGACCGTATATCTTACATTACGGTTTTAGGGCTTTTTCTGATGTTTACGATTCGGTTTGTTCCTCGCTGTTTATTAACATGTATTCGTTAGACTTCATTCAGATATGCGTGGGTGTTGCCTATGGAAATCTGTAAACCACATCGAATAAGACGGTGCGAATAGGATTTATTTAAATTTGTCTTAGTTGTTAATAAGACTGTTAGTGTTAATTAGTTACAGATATACTGGAATACGATTTTTAGTAATACATATACTTACCTATCTTCATGCGAGGTTCTTTGGGCGGTAGGAAGAGAACCCTGAGTGTCAAATATCTCTCTGCTAATAAACCTGCCACGCTTCTTTTACATTTACCACTTCATATATGCACGCTGGTTTCGCAGATTTCTGACTCCCCCCATCAGCCAGTATCTGCTAGTTTTATAAACGCTGATTACGAAGAAAGAATTAATATTTTAAGTAATATTAAATGAATTAGAATAATATTAGTACAAAGTCTTCACGTAGTTCTAGATCAAATTAAATATATTAAAACTGGTACAGTAATCAGTTTTTATGAGATATTTTACAATTTTATCGAATAAGATCTTAACTTGGATGTCATGATGGATAAAGAGTATAATACCAAATTATACTAATTACTAATAATGGCTTATGATTATAATATTGTTCTGTGTCTAATAAGCGTAAGCTGTCCGTTTTTCATACTATGAAAAATATAGGTATTGTCTTGTTATTTAATAGCGGAGTCATATTTTCTTCTATGGCGTTCGAGCTCGGCGGAACTATAGACGCCGGTTTGCTCGACAAACTCAATCGGAAGTGCCTCCGAGCGGTAATACAAAACCTAAATAGATACAATTTAATATTCCTAACATAGTAACGAATTGAATTATTAGAAGAGGTAAAAACGTGGTAATAATTATTTTTTAAATATTTATTGAATCTGTGTTAAATAAAAGTTTGTGATTAATACATATATGTTTAAAATTATTTTTAGACTGAACGTGTAATGTTATTTTCACATTTTCATTGAGATTATTTTATATTTCTACTTATGATAATAGTCGCAAGCCCTTACGAATTCGAATAAGGGGATCGACCAAGAATTTCGCATCACGTACAAATGAGCGGCCGCACACGAAGTTTCATTATTTTATTCCCGCGTATCAAAAGCAGCGGGATTCGTCTTAGAAAATCACGAGAAAACCTGCATAAACATTCAAACGGTCGACCATTAACGGCAATATTGGTTTACGGCGGGCAATAACGATCGTGATATTGAAACTATCGTTCGCAATTGAATCGCTAAGAACGAAAGCGATAGAAATTTACGTTCGTATGTATCGCTGGCCAATGTTTCGGTCATTTCCGCTTGTGCGCCACTTTATTTTGTTATTTGTACTCCGATCGTTGTAGGTGCGTTCTTCTAGCCGCTCGCCGTTCGTAACAATATATCAATCTAACAATGTAAATGGTTAGTTCTTATCGTTTAGTGTATAAAGTTTCGTGAAATTTTTGTTACTTTCATCAATATAATTTGAGGTTTAAATAGACATTGTTATAAGGTGTATTACGTATTATTAACTTTTTGAACTGAGGTAACAATTTTGTCGTGAGCGTGTTGCCGTACACGGGGCTCAAATCCAGACTCTGAGAAACCACCAGAAAATTCAATTCAGAGTAATTCTGTATTAACGGCCCTGAGATTCGAACCTGGGACATATCGAACGACAGTCTAGCTTTAATAATTCGACCAACGAAGCAGTCGGAATTGCAAACGATATTTAATTAATGTTGATGGAGTCAAAAGTTTTAGGTATTTAAAATTACTCTAATATGCGGTATTCAGTTGGTTGCCATAGAAAAAAGAAGTGTTCTTATATAGGATTGTGATCTTTTTAATATAACATTATTAATTTATCAAGGACATATAATAATCAACTTAATCATAAGGAAAATACACAATCTTCCTTTGATGATCTGTTTTTAACCAGCTTTACCAAATATCATAAAATACCAAAAATTTAAATTCCATTAGTATTTTTTAAAATAATATTTAATTCGTAAATACTGAATGTGCGAATAATGGTATTTCTGTTATAGACAGTAGTCTATAACAATGAATTTACTACAATGAATTAGGCTGCTAAGTAAGGCCTTACATAATCATGTCAAGATCGTAAATTTTACTACTCATATATGTATCCACATATTGTATAGTTGCGCGTTGTCAGGTAGATTTTATATTAAAAAGATGGCTATTTCATAAATGAACAAAACTATCAGCTATGTATATATTACAATATAGATTACATTGTATTTGTATATATTTAATTGTTACGACGAATCGTTTTAGAGTGTAAGATTTTTCCAAGCTAGGGAGAGTTAAAATACCTGCCAACTTAACTCGCTTGCATTTTTCGGGGTAGTCAGTAGTTTTGAACCTATATGAGGTGCTTCTACATGAGATCCCGCACGTCACAGAGTCCCGGCAGAGACTAATGGAGTTTTTAGAACGAATAGTCTTTACTGGTTTCCTCAAATATTTTCCATGTAACATTTATTGTTTGACGGTACACCTAATGACATGTAAAGTACTAGGTTACACCACGAGCCGACCCGTGGAAAAGAACTAACTTCACGCTTGTAATACCCGAAGAAATACGCCGACCTATAATGTGTATTTATGAACGCAGCTACCGCTCCCAGCAGCATCACATACACACTTGTGTGCAAGTATTGAGGTCTAAAGTTATCTGAATAAATGTCTTGTGAGAATAAATGATTTCAAAGTACAGCCCTGGGAGCTGGATTCTTTAGTTAGTCTTAGTGTACCTATACTTAGTATTACACTACATCGTAGTAAAATTGGTCTCTACGCCATTACGTGTTACTCTGAGTTATTAGAGTACTAACGATTTTAGTTAGTTGAATAGTTAGTTAGTTAGTTAGTTTACTTTTGTTGATCATTATTTATTCTTTAGCCATTGCTTATAAACAATTATAATTAGTGCAGTCCTTGACTAAAATAAATTCATAAATATTTACTTATGACTGTCACCAACAATATTTAAGCTTTTCTTCCTAACACTTAAGCGGAGTGCAGAGCTACGAGTACGTTGCCGAGTTTATTTGGTCGCACCTCGGCGGTCCATTTTAACGTGGAAAACCGGTAACCACATTTCATCTAAGTTCGCCCGCACTCCGCTAGCGTCGGTGTGGAATTTCATCGATTTAATATAAATCATTTAGTATAAATCGCCCCCAACGTGAAATATTGCTCAGGATAATATTGTTACTCTCAGTTTCTTAAAAGTTTTCTTTTAGATACATATATCATTGAGAAATAAAAACATTTTTACATTTACTTTCACATATCCATAAAATATTTAAACACTTGTAAAGTACATATAAAACATTTAAAGACTAATTTTATTTACGTCTGTTAATTACAAATTGTGTGTCAGAAAGAACACTTGTGAGATCCGAACGGGGCTGTTTATATGTAGTAGGACTGTCCACGGCACTTCCAGCTATGAATAAAACAAATCAATTTCATTATTCATATAAAAGTGAACAGATAAAGATGACGATTGTTATTCTATCGTTACCCCCACTTATACCATGGTGGGACGTAAAATCAGTAAATGTACACGCTTCGGTGTACCCCCTCAGGAAAACAAGGTGAGAGTTTCAGTTATTGGTAGGTACTTTTGTAAGCGAGCAACAAGGCATGAATAATTGAAGTAGAACATCATAGTTCACGTTCGGTGATACGCGCGGTAGCGGGCGCGCGGCCGCACCGCGAGCGGCGTGGCGGCGGACAGAAATAGTCGCGTAAACAAACAGCCGCTTCGACGCCGCTGCACCGAGAGTTAATGCTTCCTGATTAGTTTCCTAATAGTTATCGATTTTTTAACATGTCTACGTAACAAACGCAACATCACGCCTGTAATCACCGACGAGGTAGGCGGTGTAGTACACTCCCATGTTTCACCAGTTACGTTTACGTCTCATCCCGCCCCGCCCCGCGTTTTATATTTCTAAGCTATTATGATCTATTTTTCACACTTTTTGAATTCAAAATACTATAATATTTATAATAACTGGTATTTAAGTTACATATTTCGTGAAAAAAACTGGAGCGTTACAACTGAATTTTTAACCAATAACCTGTTATTCCTGATTATAGGAAAACACAATTTAATTTTAAAAAATCGTCCGATAAATCAATTATAGTTACAATACCTATGTCTTGCATGTTAAAAAATTTGGTTCGCGAGCAGGGAAATATGAAAACTACGAGTACCAAGTGCTAGGAATCTCAATCAAGCATTCAACATCAGACTGGGCGCGGACCAAGCTACTGACTATTGCGCGATTTTAATTAAACAAGTGGAATTCGCAAACTGTACTGATATAACGTAGATACGAAAAAAAAAGAAATTCCACGCTTTCTGAACACACCTGAAAACAATTCAGCGCCCGGTTGCACTGAATGAACCGGTAACTATATTGTTACATTACGAACTCGGTGTATGCTGCGTAACTCATCATGACTGACTATATCGCGACATCAATATTCTATTCGATCAAAATAGCCCGCGATTTGTAAGCTAATAGTGTCATACGAAGTCCGAAAAAATCAGCTTTGCCGTTCTGTATGGACATATAGTAAAACGGGCCACGTCCTAATGTAAGCAAATTGCCGTCACATCTTTCCAACGTCCGGCGCGGCTATCATTTGCAAGATAAGCGCTTAAAAGCCTCGTGGAAAACGCTTTCAGCTGGCGGACTATTACCGGGCGTTCCCGTACTTTTTGCTTTGAATCGAAACTGTCGAGGTTGAGTTGCACATCTCGCGAAGTACGCATAACGTGCGAACGGGCTTTGAAGATGCTTCGATCGAATTATATCTATACATACATATGTATGTATTCACATATCAGTGTATTCATCATGTTATATCTTTATATATTTAGTTTCTACACAACGCTCATAACACATTTTCGACATCATGTGTAGTGGGCTTAATATTTTCATTTCTGTAAAATGTTCCAATTGTATTTAAAACATAACGAATATAGACTCGCAGTCATCGTTTTACATTTTAGTTTCAGTTGTTCCTAAACAAAAGTTTGTAAACAAAAACCAGAACATCACACAACAGTAACATAAGTCCCAAAAGTCGAATCAAATTAGGGTATCGAATTTGTTGTAGATTTTGCGAGGCTCGCGGAGCGGGAAAAACGTTGTGCCTATACAAAGAATCGGTGAAGTTTCAACGAATAAGATAATGTTAGATCAACCTAATAATCTTAATGCAATAGATTACAAGGGGCCCGAATAGAGAATAGCGGGCGAGCATGCTACCTTTATTTCGCTTGAACAATATTAGATTTTATGATTATTTTAAAAGGATCCGTTGTATTGAGAAACGTGCCGTCGATCGGTGAGTTTCGTGGATAATGCTGTTGCGAGCTGGAAACCCGTATTTCTTTGTGTTCGAATGTTGATGGCACTAGCCGGGAAGGCGGTGGGATCGGCGAGTTGGAAAGGGGCGCACGGCGTAGAGAGGAGGGGAAGCGAGGGGGGGGGGCAGTGCACGTACTTG